>VCRD01001311.1:33092-48502 GCA_006783055.1 Trinorchestia longiramus
TTCATTAGATTAACGCTGAAAAAGAAAAGTAAATGTGACTGGATTTTCAAAACCACTATTTTTAAATGGGCATCTTAACGTTGACATTTCTCAAGAGAGAAAACTGAAGTCTCAATGGAATTATACAGTATGCGATTACAGATACACAAGTCTTCAATTGCAATAATTCATTTCTACTATTTAGTATGCAGAGTACAGTCTTCATAAAATCCCGTTACACGTAATCCTTGTACAGGAGGAAGAAATTGATCTTATCTTCATTGCAGGTGTCGTAGTCGGGCTTGCGTCTGTCCTGCCCTGTGCTGCATCCATCTACCCTGCTGAATTAGACTTTTACTCGTAAGAGCAGTCGCAAAATCGTAAGAAATCTCGTGATTAGATTATTGTTGTTCAGGTGATAATTTACCTCACGCTCATTTACTGATGAAACGTTACATTTTCCCACAAAATTGTTCTACAACAAATAAATTTAGTCTGTGTTTTATGGAAACTTTGTCTCCTAACATAAAATAAAAATATGTACTAGGAAATTATTTTTGGAGAAAATTAAAAAAACTGTTATGTCCTTTCTAATTTTGATCGAATACCTCAAATTGTTTAATTAATCATCATTGTCTCTAATAACTTGTGCAGTCACCTGTTGAATATTCATTATCTCTTTCCAGGGATGATACTCGTCTTGGCTACAATCACAGAGCAGTGAGTATTTCCTGACTTCGAGACGAGTTGTGTCGAAACAAGGGTGTAAGAACTGGAGAGTCTTTCCTGACTTCGAGACGAGTTGTGTTGACACAAGGGTGTAAGAACTGGAGAGTATCTCCTGACTTCGAGACGAGTTGTGTCGAAACAAGGGTGTAAGAACTGGAGAGTATTTCCTGACTTCGAGACGAGTTGTGTTGATACATGGGTGTAAGAACTGGACCACAATGAAGAAATCGCAAAAGTTTGACTCATTGAAAGAAAATTTATTTTATGCATGGAACTTTTTATTTAAAAGTACATTGGTATTAAAAATTAAAAATGTTTCCTTTTTAAATCAGGAAAAATAGAAATCTTTTTGAGACAATGCTTCATAGAATCCTAGATGACAAATCGTCATAAAGGTTATCAAACTTTAAACCTTTAGAAAACGATTTCACTCGGATCTGGAAATGATGGTCAAGAAAATATTGATAAAATGTTCCTGCATTGCTTCATGAATTGTTTCTGCAACATATTGCAGCTAAAATCATTGCATTACTCTGTTCAACACACGTTTTGCTGACTGATATTTTGTGATTGTCTCTAAATAAATTTGACGTGATGATTCCAAATATGATATCCATTTATTTTTTGTAGCGCGTCAGGTTTTCATACTACATCATATTCGTATTTTATGACGTACTACATGTATTTACTCCGTAAGTATAGTTTCCTAAGGGTTATAGCTTTAAATCATAACTTGAAATGCAAAAAGAATGTGAAGGGATAAATGCATTATATGGTGGATAACATCACCTATTGTTATATATATTGTACATCTCTCTAACATAATAGCGAATATACAAGCAGTCCTACACACAATGTTGAACTTATTAATTTAATTAATTTCAGTTGTTTATTCTCCTATTACCTGCCAATTAAATTGATACTTTCATGATGCATTCATGGAATAAATTTTCGTTCTGAGAAAGTCTGAAGTGTTTAATGTCTACACAGTCTCATTGAATAGCCATTGTGTGTGTGCTTGATATTTCTCTTCCATAATCTTGATATTTTGATGAAAACGCTCTCCATGTTCAGCACTCACCTCGCCAAGATTAGCAACGAATTTATCAAGATGATTCTTGATGAAATAAACCTTTATGCTCATGTTGCAGCCTGAACGATGAAAGCTATCAAACAATGTCTCTACTAAATCCTTATAGTTACCAGCCTCTTTGTTTTCAAGAAGTCCTTCCACAAGAGCTGCAAATGAATCCCATGCACCTTTTTTTACATCAATCATCGAACTAGAAGAGTTTTCATTTTTCATTAACTCTTTGATTTGTGACCCGTCAAAAATGCCCGCGTTTATTTTATCATAACGTAATCCAGGAAATGTGCAGATGAATCTGAAACAGTCTCTCTTGACATTAAGAACTTGCATACATTGTTTCACCAGTCGTAGTTTAATATGAAGGGGCTGGAAGATGATTTTCTCTCATTCAACAAGTGGTTGGCGTATAATATTGTTCTCCCCAACAGTCAAACTTTCTGTAACGGACAGGAGTTTGTGTTCTTAGTGTTTGTCTTTGGCTCAGCTGTCCCATAAACGCAGAAAAACTATTTTGTACAGCCTCCTTATAAGTCATATAAAAAATTTACCATTTTCTGATCCACACATGCGATTCATTTAAGTTGATGTTATTTGGGGGAATCCAATACAGATCTTATGTTTTCATGCTTCTGACGAATAGGAATCGCGGAAGAATAGGAATCGCTCCGAAGAACCTTCCATTGTGAAGTAACACACATTTTAGACTGTTTTTTGAACTATCTATGAAAGGTCTCTATTCACTTAGATCATTGTCTGAAACACCCGTTACATTTAACAGTCCCGCCACGTCACAACAGTAAACAAAATCTTCAAATTTAAAAAATGGAAAGAGACCTCTCTCTTTGTTCCGATAAAAAGTTTAATTTGTTTTCTCCTGCAACAAATTCTTCTCTTTAAGTCTAGAAACTAACATTTCTGCTAACTCTTTCGGCAGACTTAATTGTTTAACTAAATTATTCAATTTTAAGTAACTGAAGTTTTCCTAGTCTTTTGTCGTTATGTATAGAACGTCTTGATCACTGTCAAGTTCACTGCTTACGTCAGATTCCCGTATATCATTTTTATCGTCCAGTGAAGAAAGTATCATGAATACAGGTACTGAAACATCATTTTAATGTGTGGACGAATTGCTGGATCTGGATTTGGGCAACCTATTTTTTGTCGCGTTTTCTTGTCGTAACCAGAAATTTTGGCGAAACAAAAGTAACAATCGTTTATATGTTTTTTGGGGCTCGAGCCGCGCCATTGTGATGCGAAATCCTCGTTTTCTTGTGCCTTTTGTCTATTGACGTACATTTTCGACACATGGTTGACAAACATTGTGCTGAGCATAGATAAAAACTTGACTTGATTCAAAAAACCATTGCCATTGTAAAAATCAGTGACCTCAAATTACCGAAGAATTGGTCTCTGTATTTAAGTAACAAGAGAAAAAATGTTTACCAGTGATATTTATATTGTATCTCGAGTGAAATTTCCTTGAACAAACATACTGCCAAAATTGAACTATTTGATTTACACATCAACAAACTTTCATGATTGGATACAAATAGCCGCGTGTGTGATGAATGTTTCGTTGATCAACAAACATAGTTGCACATTAACCTACGCACACTGCATGACTATACACACGCTAAACAAAATCTATGTCTGTCAGGTGGCTTTTTGTTTCTAGAGCTTAATAAAAATGTGACCAATTTTTCAGTACGGCTTAATTATATGAAGCTAATTGTGTAATAGCGAAAGCACCGCCTTTACGAGAGACAAGTGTTCCCGGAGAAGCCGGCGCGACTACCAGTTAATGCACAGGACCATGAACCACTCTGGACTGGATGGTCTGCTGTGAGGGACAGATCATATGAGCCCAAAGGTGGGATGCTGACCCTCTGATACATTTACTGTTATATAAGTACTTCTACAAATACTGTTGTAATTTGTTTCTGTGTGGGGACATATGCCTAATGTCACTAAAATTGATTTCTTCATTCCAGAGAGTTTGTTGAGACCATTGCCTACAAAAACACGGTTCAAGGGTCCTGGAGGGCGATCCACCAATTATGTCGGTAACGAACAGAATCCACTCGAATGGCCTGAGTTCACTTTTAGATCCTTAACCCTCGAAGAACGCTTTCGCGTACCTGCTGTAGACGACGTAATAGAGAAGCATTTAGGCAAATATAACCCAAAAGCAACGGATGGATCGTGGCTCAACCCTTTGTCTGTCGTAAAGAACACTGGATCAAGGGAAGAAATACTCCATTTTGAGCACGGTGAGTCCCATGGAAACTCCCTTCTTCGTAATGACTTACTTTCTGTTATTTTATCGCATCACTGGAGAGGAATGCTCAGTTTTGAGATTGACTAGTGTCTTCATGATAAACTCTGTGTCTTTAGCAAACTTTATGCGACGCAGCTAAAGCTTTCTATTTATACAGGATATTATTTTTTACTCCGCAAGCTTTTCTTTTCCTGCAGATAGAGAATAAATCTAGTTACGGAGCAAAATATCAGTGAAGGAAATTGAGAAAATAATTTTTAGTCATCTCAAGTACATGAAATTAGCAAACATTAAAAGTGAGCTCTTAGATCAGCTGATACACATGACCTGAAGTAATTTGCACTTCATTCTCTACTTGTTTATTCTCCAATTTCCTGCAAATTAAATTGACATTTTATTTATTTTTTATTTATCTCTCTTCGGTGGCCTTAGCTCACCGTGTGAACGATCAATACAACTCGAAGGACTGTCTTCGACCGTGTTCCTTACTTTCTAAAAGAATTTGATAACTCTATAAAAATGCTTAGCTATTACCCGAGAGCTCATGTGCCAATATTTCTCCAAATTATTAATATTTCCCCAAATTATTAACAATATTTCAGCACTAAAAGGTTTCCTTCAACTTTCATTTGAGACTAATCTTGCTACCATTAGTTTCTGGTATTTTTAGGTGATCACTCAGTGACCTGATGCATGATATCGCAAGGGAAGTTTGTGTGACTTGATTGCAACCTCACAATACTGTTACAATGTTCACAATGTTTACAATGTGCTGTTCACAATGCTTATAGCAGAAAACAGAAACTTGTACTTTGACGTTCTTGTAACCATTATGAAGAGTTTTTTGCCTTAACATGAAAGAAAATATATTATGCATTTTCTATATTGAATAGCATACACTGTGCAGTGTGCTTACTGTATTATGCATTGAGCGTCAACGACCACCTTCCTCCTGTGAAATGAAATTGAGGCACAATTAGTGTACTGTAGGATAAATTAATACAGGCAATCAAATCCAACAGTAAACAATACCAACAATTTTGGCACTGTAATGTTTGAGGCTTAGTTTATATCATCAGACTTCAAAACTATAGCTAGTTTAACTACGAGTATTTAAACCCTGTCGTTCCAAGTCCTCACCTTCCCAATAGCATCGAAGTTCTTCAAAGAACTTTTTAAGCTCGGTGCGCACTCAATCGAACCCCATATAGTGCTTCATCGGCAGCTTATCGGTAAATTCGAACTTCTGAAGAAGGCTTATAATTAACATTACTAAACTTTCAAATAAATATACTTCTATCACCTAGTTCTCGATCACTTCATCTAATCAAGGGATAATGCATCTTTGATGCAGAAAACTTTGAAGTGTGTTGAAATCTAATACTTCTCATAATAATGCAATAATTATGTTTATCATAAGAGAGTACAAAGCAGAAAGACGTACCACAACGAATGATAAGATTGATGCCCGGAACTAAAAAGGATTTTCCATCACTACAGCATCCGTACGCCAGCATAGAGACTCAATTTATACTTCCCCAAAGTTTTGCTTCAACAGACGGAAACAACATCGACGCTAAGTTTGAATTTACAACTCAAGCAGATCACAATTACTCAACCAAAATTATGAATGATTGGCTACTTAAATTCGGCCCCGATGAACGTCCTCATCTTTCTGTGATGAAAGACTCAGAAGCACGACATAAATTGAAGCATACCGGAACAGATATTACTCCGTTATTCATGGAACCGAATACTATCTTGGAAAGTCTGTCAAGAAGCTCGAGAGACAGAGAAAAAATAGATAGAAACTACTTCCGGAGGCCAAAGGCAGGATTCATAGACAACGCTTGTGAGTAGTGAAAAGAAAATTCTTATGTGATGATGAAAAATAATGAATTCTGACTTTAGGTATAATTTACTTCTCGTAATTTGGGAAGAAAACCATGTACCATAATTTACAAGTATGAAGTATGTTAATCAAAACTCAACTTTCTTTTGCAGTGTTGTCTATAGAAGACTACCAGAAAGAACTGAGAGGTGAGAACTTCTTTAAATTTAATATAAATTCAAATAATGATACTTTTTGTCTCTTAAGTTTTATACAACTCAAAAATGGCGTAGGTTATCGTGAGTTCAACTGCAACATTAAGCTGATATTCACTTTTTTCAAAACTGAAAAGCTTTCAGCCGTAAAAAAAAACTACAATGATAGCGTGACTACACACGGTGTTCAATAATCATTATCATTATTTCAGATCGAAATCAATTATTTACGCTAACACCATATTTTTTTACAATATTTGAGTGCTAATCGAATCATGTTTTTTCCAGGTATAATGCTTATTATTATGGCAAACAATTTAGACAAAAGAAGAGCTGTTTTTGAATTATATAAGACGTGAAAATCTCTAACGGATATTACACAAATCCAAGGACTAATATAACCAGGACGTGCATTGCCATGTAGCTGACTACGGTAGCGGAGGCCATTACATTCTTAGTAACATAACATTTTCTGTCGGAAAAATTGATCAAAAAATTACTTCTTTCAAGCAATAGAAGGGATAATAAGGTTTTACAGTGAATTTTGAATGGTTTAAAGCACTGTAATGCTTTGAAATACCAATTTTACCCGGACTTAACATGTATTATTGTATGAGCTTAGTGGCCACTTTATATTATAGAAAGCCGAGTTACTACAAACAAACAACCAAACAATCTTTATTTCCAATCAAGTACACAGTACATAGACATTTAGTACATTGGTTTTTAAATTCTTAAGGTTAACATTCTTCGAGTAAGGATGATGGTGAGCTCCATGCGACGATCCTGGGATGTGTCCATGGGCGATGAGTTGAGGTCTTACCGATAAGTGCGAGCTCACGGCGTGAAACGAGAAACAGCACGTATTCATTGCCGGGTTTCGAACCCGCATGCAGTCTTTCTGCACAAGCAGAGACCCGATACAGAACACGGGCCGCAGACCACTCGACTACGGTGGCTGCAGTTTTTAGACTTACAAGTTGATTATAGTTGAACCTTTTCCAAAGTAAACAACCAAACATACAAAAATTCACGCATTTAAACAAACAGACATAGAAGCAAAAACCTACCCAACTGCAGCTATCAATCAGCCAACCGGGCCTTCTTGACAGAGGTCTGAAGGACTGCATTCTTCTGCTAGTCTTTCTCTGAGGTGTTGACAGCAAATTTGATGGGTTGACAGCAAATTGGGTGAGTGTAGTAGTCGTCAGAATACTGCCTTTCTTTGATTCGTACAGTTCCTTGACGTCTGCAAATGATGCCGTGTTTCATTGTCAAGACTGATCTTCTGGCCCTTCTCACTGATCCAGTTGTTGCAGATGCAGTTGTTTAGCAGATGTAGCTCCAGTTGTTTAGCAGATGTACTTTGTCAAAAAGGAGAAACCAGACACGCTCGTTGTCAAGAGGATGCTTGGCTGTGGCACTACAATTACCTAGTGATTAGAATAGAAGTGGTCCTGCAGTCTCGGTTGTTCTCGACCATGCCACTCAGCAACCCACCAGAAATTGAAACAGTTGGGTAAATCTGTACTTCATCTACCAAGAGAAACACATTCTTCTGTTACAGTGTCTGGACTTTGTCAAATGTTTCCCTCAGCACCCGGTCCTTTTCAATAGATGAAGTGATCTACTGCAGCTTGCGCTTGCATGGCAGCAGCAAAAAGTCTCTGAGCTGTTCATAATAACACTTAGGGTATGATTGAAGAGCAAAACAATACTCATTCATGGAAAACTGCTTCTATGATAAAAGTTCCAACAGACGTCAAAAATACCAACTTCTTCTCCTTCTCGGTGTCGACACAGGCTGACGTGGGAGCTTGAAGGGTGACAACATTTTGGATCGTTTTGTCAAACGGCATGTCATACATAGTTCATTGCCAAGCACACAGTTTCGTCGGACTGCGTATACGATCTCAAACCATTGTTGGGATGAAGTATCTTAAACAGTGGTACACTATTGCCGTTCTTGAACGCACTGAGCGTTAGTGGGGAACACAAAGTAGGCTTGTTTTCGACAATCACAGACAGGCTGCACTCACTGAAATTGTCGGTCATGAAAAAACACACAAGCCTTTCTTTCGATCTTGGAATGATCAAGTTCTTGTTCTGCTTCTGCAGGTTACGTTCAGGTTTGAAAGCATCAAATGGAGTAATCTTATCCTTCTAAAGAAAATACCTCAGTTGTTGGTCTTCCACTTTCGCCGGGCGAGATGCAGGTTTTGGAGATGGCAGACATGAAGCTGGCACATTGAAGATACTGGGAGGAATTTCACTTGTTCACACAACCCCACACATGTTCGTCATTTTTAACACATATAATTAGCAATAAACTTTGTAAACAAACAGTATCCACTTAGAAATGCAGCAATGTGCCTCGAAACAAACAACAATGTCCGATTCAAACCGAGCGACAGACTACGACAATGTTCGCACTGTGACAGATGGAGGTTAACTGAGTTCAGTGAACTGGCCTCCGCTACCGTAGTCAGCAACATGGCGGTGCACGTCCTGGTTATAGTAGTCCTTGCACAAATCTCATAAATTCACAGAATGTTTGTTTGGAGAGTGTTGAAGCAATTCAATGAGACTTGACTATAAAGAGAGAAAGCAAGAAACTTACTATTCAGGCATATACGAAACATACAATGCTTTTCACTTAATACTAACATCTTAAGACACTAGCAGTGATCATGCTTCCAGCGACTGTTTCCGTCCATCTTCTGACTTAAGCTGAATACATATTCAGCTTAAGCCAAGACTGTCAGTCAGCCTACCTGGTCCCTGCATCACAAGGAGAAAAAAATTGAGACCCTCGTGGTGATAAGAGCTCTCAATACCAGGGACCTTGCAGTTCAAACATAGATCGCTAACCACTAGGATTCAGAAGCAGCTGTAAAGCATGTAGTTTAGCTCTAGCTATGACAAGTACAAAATAGGTTTGGAATGCCAGAACCTCAAGACTGTCAAAATCTAATAAAAAAGCTCAGAAGAAACATAAAGAGATTCCTCAAAAATTGAGAAAGACGAGATGGTATTCGTTGGAACTATGTCCACCATTCTCTACGAAGGCTTGAAAATCTCTTCTTACAAACATGAAAAGAAACAGCTGTTATCTGCAAAAACTGTGAACAAACGTCACGAATGAGTTGAAATATTTCTCTCGAGCATCGGCGAAGGCAACTTACCGAATCTCGTGTTCAGTGATGAAAAGAAATTTGATATCCAGCAAACATTTGATGTACAAAATTATTGATTTTGATCTGGGACAGGTGAGATTAACACCCACATAACCACTCGAAGACAAGGAAAGCGTCAATGTTGGTTTGACATCCATGCATCGTCATTATTGCATTGGGCTGAAAAACATTGCAAAACACGCTAGTGGCTATTTTAGTAAGACTCGGCACCATCATAAGGTGCTAAGAAAGCACATGAGTGGTTGGCATTCAATTTCCCCACTTCATTTTGAAGAAGTTATCGGGTCTTCATCGACAGACTTAAATCCTCTTGATCAAGGCAGCTGGTCCATACTGGAGAGTAAATTTATACCGATATTTTGCTTAAATTCGGAGGCACTGAAGCTATGATTCGAAAAGAATTAGACCAGAATCCATCAAAAAGTCATTCGTGACTCGTACTGGTCGTTCTCCAAGCACCTTCAGCTTGTTATCGACGCAAATGGAGGGTATACCGAATAGAATATGTTAATTTCCATTATTACATATTTAACTGTTATTCAATGTTTGTTGCATTGGCTTGTTTAATAGACATGGGCTCTAAAAGTTGAAATGTCAATTATTGAGCACCCTGAATGTTCTATCATGACTTGTGTTTTTCGTAAAAACTTGTGTAGCAGACTAAAAATACAGTCTTAATTGTGCCATATTTAAAAAATTATTAAATTCGATCCTTAATTTAAGCTGGAAATTCTTTGGAAAAATATATCAGTCTTATGAGCTTGCGTGCTCACGACAGGTCAGGGTTGTCAAACGGCCTGCTCGGTAAAAGTGCTCACATCAGCTGAGTGTTCCTATTGATCAGCTTCTCAACACAAATGAAAAGGCAAAAAACAAGTAAACTCCTGTACACAGATTGTACTTGGAGTACAATTGATACGAGTATTTGGGGGTTCATATTTACGTGTTAATTTTTGTCATTTTTAAAATTATTCAAGATTTTTTAAAAACGTACTGTTTCCGTGAAAATT
The DNA here is from genome assembly GCA_006783055.1 of Trinorchestia longiramus. Taxonomy (NCBI): domain Eukaryota; kingdom Metazoa; phylum Arthropoda; class Malacostraca; order Amphipoda; family Talitridae; genus Trinorchestia; species Trinorchestia longiramus. Next base: position 43,422 of record VCRD01001311.1, read on the forward strand.
CCACAGTTTAGACTTCAATAATTTGAAATTATTATAAAGACAAATGTATCAAAAATTTACGACAAATTATACTGTATTAAATGAATATTTTTCATATATGTATACAGACCTTCCATTCTTTATCTTATCTACCGATAACATGGCCTAGATAGTTCCCGTTTGAATTCCAAGGTTTAAAAGCGATTAAATTAAGGATCGGTGAAATAAAATACATTTTTCAGTTTTACCCCTGGTACTATCAGAACCTGAATATTTTCCATTAATGTCTACAGAACTTCCATTCTGTATCTTATTTACCGATAACATGACCGTGTAGGAGAAGAAGGCTCATAATGGGAAAATTGCGTATTTTATGGTAATCCGACACCTTTGGTTTCCCCAATGAAATTCTTATTATACAGGCACACCAGTTTTGATTTCCGTTCAATAATTTTCCGTCAGTAATAGATTGGAAGAAATACGACGGACACACACAGATAGAGAGAGGGAGATAGAAAGAGAGAGAGGGAGACAGAGATGGAGATACACTGTGCATTATATATGTAAATTGTTTGCGACCATCAAAGATACGCTCATTTTGTTAATATTCAAATTTCATCGGATGAAACTGAACTTGTGACCCAAGCAATTGAAATTGCGACTTTGGAATATCACTTCTTGACTACATAGGCCCTCAACCCTTGTAATGGCAGCAATTTGAATGTCTATGATACGAGCTCATTGAGGCTAATACATAAACCTGGTGTCTAGACGTGTACTTTAATGTTACAGAGTTGTCTCCGGTCTGATCCGAGTGGATGGGTCGTAATTTAAGTGTTCCGTACCCAGGAATTCTACGAATAAAAACTTGTAGTTTCACGATTACATGATGCTTTTCGCATGCTTACTCGCAGAAGAAAGGATCCAGAAAATTTTGGAAGATAAATAGTTCGCATATGATTTAATACACCTGGCTGAACTAACTGACAAAAATTTAACTCCTAAAAACAAGATAAGTCGTTAGAGATTGCATAATGTTCGTTCGAGTGAGTAAAGACCGTGAATCACCTGTGAGGTCGACTCGTGTAAATCATGACTTTCTGGACTCCTACGCGCAAGATTTGCGATTGATGCGCGAGCGCCGCGTAGTAAAAGTGAATAGGTCTTCGATTTTACGTAAGGAAAAGCCATCATAAGGGAAAAAAGTAAATAACCTCGTTTTCAGATGTCATACTGTATTCCCTCTGTCAAAAACGCTACCCTCGTGATCTGTGGAAGGGAGAATGAGCAAATGTCGGTGGGTCATATTAAGTTGCCAATGAGACTTCAACGAGAACCAGAAATGTGGTTGTCCTCATGTTAACCAAAGCCTTTTAAAATTATTACTTGATGGTAAGTAAATGCTTCCATGAACTGGATGATCATATAGCTCATAAATTGCTCTCCACTCGAGCAATTTTTCTTGCTAGAATTTCATTAAATCCATAAGAAGAGATAACATGGATTTTCAGCTGGTAAACTTTGAACGTTTGAACAAAGTGAAAGTTGAAGTAACGCATCTGTTTATTCTTGATTTGATTTGTCAGCAAACGAAAGAAAAGCATTTACATCTTCTTTCAAGTTAGTTTAGTCTCTACGATGACTCATGCATTCTCAAACTGAATTGTAACCCGATTAACACCCTAAAGAGTGCATTAAATTTTTGGTGCAATCTTTAACCAATTTAAATAGCCCAGTACAATCTTAAGTATGTTATAAATAGGACAATAAATCAAATTTCTTGTTGATGTTTGTTTTAGATTTTTGATATTACATATGTGTATATGGGCGATGTTATGAAGTCTATGACTACGTTTTTTAATAATTAATTGCCTGGAATCATAGTTCAGCATATGCAAAAATTTTATTCATATTCGGGGACTTAACAATGTTCGTTGTTATTCCTCTTAATTCCCACTCGAGGAGGATTTTTCCGACGAAAGAAAATTGGAATGGATTTGGAGGTCGAACAATATACTTGTTAATTATTCCCAATTAATCGTTTTCAGCTTTATTTCCAAATTTCCATTGGCTACCCAATGCTTGATAATTACCCATGCTATCTTGTATTTAACAAAGTATGAGCGTCCCACGTAGAGAGTATGCTTTCATTACAAAAAATATGATAAAAATTTGCTATGAAGGTGTCTTAAACTAAATTACATTCTTTCTGAGCATGAATTACATGTAGTATTTGCACAACTTCACTTCAAGATACCATTTGCCTGAAACAAGTGAGCTCCTCTTCAATTGTTCTGTTCTGTCTACTTTCGGCGCATAAAATACGGGCGTCCTGAAAAATGATTATTCCAATATTTAATTTGGTCATTTAAGGATCACTAGTATTGCTGAGTTGGCTGTAGCATGAATTCATCAGTACACCGTGCAAGCTAAATAATGAGCGTGGATTTTCGTACTTACGACCCTATTTCTTTCGGTACAGCTTGGAGAGTACATAAGATTACAAAAGTTTCGATGCAAGGGCGACTAAATCTTTTCTATTTTCATCTAAGATTTGAAAGACATCGACCTTTCCAACCGCTTCGACGCGTACCACACTAGGCAGGTCGGTCCTCTCTGCGGCGTTTTCCTGCATCCTCTCTTTCACGCTGAGCTGAGAGCTCTCAACATAACGTCATACATCCTCAGGAATGTTTACGTCAGCCCTCGCACTCGACTCAACCGTGAGTATTCTATTCAAGTCTTCGCCTTCCAGCACGGCTTGCACACGGCGTTTATCCTAAATGACAACAATCGTGAATGAAAAGTAACTTCTTTGCTCTCGAGGGTCTAAAGATGTACGGTCTAGGGTCGTTCTTGTTCTCAAGTCACTGATGAGAAATTTTGTAGAAATTTTTCAACGGGCTAAGTTTTAAAACTGATAACTTGTAATTTGCCTAATGAAATTGTAGTTACAGAGCACTCTGGTAGGTTCAGGTGAATTTTTTTACATATTTAAGAAAAAACAGCAATTAAATTTTTTCCGCATTTTTTGAGCATTATTATTAATTTCTATTTTAAATTTCGTAATGAGGATGATTTTCAACTGAAAGTGTTTGAAAAGTGCTTTGCACTGTATTTTAGCATAGGTTATCACAGTGCTCATTTTCGTTCCATCAGAGTTGACGGTCGTGTTTGAAGTTTCTGGCCTCTTCAAACCAAAAGACTTTACCATCCACCTTCCCGATAGACCGTGAGTATTGCGGCATTCTCTGCAGTCAGCATGACGCCTTTAAGGAGAGTACAGTAAAATTTTAATTTTAACTTGGGAACTCCCTAATGTAGAAGTTATTGTACAATAATAATGATATTACGCTCATAACTTCTCAGGTTCTTACGCGGCAAGCAGTATGTGTTGCAAGGAGGACACAACACGAGGGAGGTCAGGCGAGTTACCATCAGAGACAACTCAGGGGTGAGTTCAGATTTAAGGCATTTGTGTGAAGAGATGTGCAACATGTGAGTTCTTGCCCGACCTCAAATCTACATATAATGTTTTTATTTCATCAAAAATAAATCGTTCAATTAGCTTTCTGGTCTTTCGGTTTGTTGAGTCTATGCGTTTCCATCTGTAAGCTCATACAGTGAAATGGAGCGAGTAAGTACTTTGAATATTCACTAAGAACCAAATTCATAACACTCGTTCACGCATTGATCTACCATCTCATGTTCCGTCAAGGGGCGACGAATAACAGGAATTTGGGATGAGTGAGGCTCAGCCAATGTAAAAAAATGTAATTGTGTAAGGCATAATCATGTATATCTGTACATGGATAATTATTTTCGTTAGACAATTAGACAATTATGGATGAACATTAAACGACGAGAAACTTGTAAGACGACAACCGTGAAAACTTGTGTTATGGAAGATGAAGTTTTTTTTTAAATTTCATTCATGAACTCAAATTACCAGAAGAAGTGAATCCATGAATAACACATATATAAATTCAACACATATGCCATCAGTTTTCTGCATTCCTGCTTTAACATGTGTTATAAAACCCTCAACCTGGATTGTAAAATCTGGATAGGAGTATTTTGAATGGAATAGAATTAGGCAATAGAAACGAGCCCTTTGGTCTATTCTTAGGTTGCTACCAAAGTTCCATGCCATCTAAAGTAAAGACATCAATCACACACGTACATCTCAACAGGCCCAAGAAGTTAGGGACGTTGAATCAGTACGTTTTAATACTGGGGTATTATAATAGACGATGTAATATGTATAATAATATTTATAATACCTAATCCAATATTTGTCGATACGATTTTTGAATGTGTTCACAGTGCCGGCAGAAATTTTTTTTTCGGGTAGCTAGTTTTCCTGTCGAGTGATATACGGCATTATTATTAGGTACAAACATTGTTATTCATTCTAGCTTAGAACTTTTCCCAACTCCCAAGGTAAAGCCTAGCTGAATACGAGTCTGATCGATCATACTACCGCTGGACACTGCACTATAGCTGATTGCGAGGGGTAGGAAGATAGTGGAATCCCTACATCCTTTTCGTCTTGAATGAAACGTTGTCGCTGTTACCTCCAACTCGTCTAGCCAACTAACCTACTCTAGTCATCTTATCCTCCAACATGGCTACTACGACCTCCTCTATCCTCCCTTAGGTGACAACTTCTGAAAATATTAAGCCCAACCCCCTTGCTCGGTACTACTAGTCGCCAGCATGTCTATATTGTTGTTTACTTTGCTCTTTTCCTTCTAAATTATTCTAGAAGACATTTATAAATTTACCCCGGTAGCGTACTTCAACTTAAAGTTTTGCCATACCTATTCAGCGTTATCTTAATTCAATATTCTCAGTCATCCTATATTTTGATTCACATGTACACCATATTGTTTCATTTTTGAATGATGGATATCAAGTTTCAGTCTAAAAATGAAGCTTTGAACCTTCAGAGTAAATTTTAGTGTTCAAAGCATGTATCCCCGAATGGTTGCTACTATTATACATACATCAGCTTGAAGTCTATTTAGTCGCCCCATTCCGATAAAACTCATGAAAGATCTACGTAAGTAGTATTTTTTTGTTCAATGACTGGTCGAAAA
>VCRD01001311.1:51040-65901 GCA_006783055.1 Trinorchestia longiramus
GATTTTTAACTTAACATACTTGCTATAAAACAAAAAAGGTACTGGTGATATAATAATTGTATAAGGTGCATAATTGCGAAACATTCCTAGTAAACAAAGAAATCGCCCATATATAATTTTAAAAATATTTTATCGTTTTTTGCGGGGAAAAGTATTCCCCAAAATTGGAAAATAATACCTAATGAGTTTGATCCATTGTACCATAACCATTATCCACTTCAACAGCAACCGATCTCTTCTCGTAATTTGCAATTATAATTTGAAAATTCTTGTTAGTATTTTATTCCTTTCTTTTTTTCATATAATCTTAGCATCCGTGATTTTTGTTGGAGCTCTTGATTAGATTTTAATTTTTAAATAACACCACAAGCGTTCCATTGGGCTCAAGTAAGGCAACTGACTTCACTATTCTAGTGGATTGACAACATATTCAACCAGTCATTTTTTCACACATTTGCTGAGTTTTCAGGGTTAATATTCTGTCGGAAACCCCAATCCTAATGAAGTTCAAGCTTTTCTATCGAAACGAACCAATTTGTTTTCAAATTACCTTGTTATGCGGCTGCTTTCCTTCTATCATCTATCACTGTTGTACTCGTAGTACTTTTTATTGTTACACCTCTCCAAACCATTATACTGCCACCCCTAAATTCTGAATTGTGTTCGGTTTAAAAGCAGTATTATTTTTCCTCCACAGATGATTTCTTAACTTACACACAAATTACTCAATTTTAGCTTCATCAGTCCACAAAATTTCCTCCCAGAATGATGTTCGCTTATTTTGCTGTTCACGAACAAATTTCAAGCGGGCATTTTTGTACCTTTTCAATGACCATGGAGTTTTCCTAGGTGAGCGTGACTTTAGATGGTTCCTATAAATTTCGTTGCTTATTGTTCGTTTAGTAAACTGATTCCTGATGAAAGGAAATGTTCTTGCAACTTTTTACAAGCAACCATTGGGTTTTGTTTAACTTGGCGTCACAATTCCCTGGAAGATCTGAGCGAAATCTTGCGTAGAGCACTAGATTTTTGCAAAGTGTTCAGCAGTTATTATTTCTTATATCTTACAATAAATGAGCTACCTGTAGTTGATGGAATACTTGAGTTTTCTGAGATTTTTGTGCATCTTTTATCTTCTCTCTACAGTTTAACAATCAATTCTTTTTACCAGTATGTAAGTGCTTTACCTCTTACCATGATGATATCCTTAGTGTACGAAGTACCAATGCAGAATATCTAGTCTGTATTATAGGTCAAGAATAACAACTAATTACATTAATATAATAATTTAGAGCATTGTTCTGAAAAAAAAATCAAAATAAAAAGCAATTCAAGAATTTTAAAATCTAAAATTTACATCGTACGAATACTTTTTTCACTCCTAAAACTTGGAAACATTTGAATTCAATTGCATCAGAGGTCTCTTTGTTTTTCATGCATATTTCATTATTATGTTTCTGTGGGCAATTTATATATGAATTGGGACTTTTCTTCCTTTGTTGGAAATATCTTAAATTATAAATTTCTTGGTGTACGAATATTTGCTCCCCCCTCCTAACACTGTATATACTTTACTTTAACATTCGAATGCTAAGAACGGTTGTGTATCGTAAATTTGACCGTTCGTTTTTATACACACGCAATCACATTGGTGCTAAATTGTACTAGTAAAAATGTCTATTGAGGCTAAATAATTTTCATAGAAATCAATGCTCTGTGGCATCATGTAAATACTCAAAATTTAACCGAATTGCATATTCATATATTGTATGTTCTTCTGGTTCGGGCACTGAAGGAACGCAGGACAAACTCTACTGCTGGACCACCTTTTATTTCTACATGAGTATGTCTGCACTAACTAGAGCATTTAACATTACCAGGCGTCTTCACTATGTACACGAGCAACTTCATGATCGTTAGTAACTTCACGTACTACCCAAGCTGCCCTGCTGCTTACTTCTGGGCAGGTCGCGGCAGAAACCCATCTCACGGTTTCAAGATTCCTGTCGCTAAACTTGGGTAAGTCGAATCAATTTCACTAACCCTGAACCACTGAACGTGGGTACAGACGTCACTAGCCTCAGGCTAACTATACCCATGTTCAGAGCTCCAGGGTTAATTCGAGCCATTTTACTGCAGTTTATAAGGGAGGAATTGAGAAAGCTCGAAATGTTAAGCTATTCATCGTAGAATTCATAAATGTCTGATATGTATTTATTCAGAGAAAATAATACATATACAAAATGAAATTCAGTTGTTCAGCACTTGATAAAGAAATATTGTCAAATTCGATCGTCATATAGCCGGAAACTAACACGTAAGGAAAAAATGAATTTATCTATTTTGACTACAAGTTTTATGAGAGCATAGCAGCCCAGATTACTCAAAAGTACTCGTGTTTTAGTTGTTAAAAAGTACAGCTGAGATACTTAAAATTGTGTGGCGTTATTTAGTACATTTCATATACGACTGGAGAGCGAGAGAATATTATCTCACTCGCAAAAATATCTGTTTCTATAAAAGAAGTAGTAAGATACGTTCAATGGGCAGAAAATAAGGTTTAGGAAGTAAAGGCATCTTTTTTGAGAAAATGATGTTGAGAATTATTTGTGTTACAGTCTGAACCCTCTCCGTACGTACCGCAACGAGGACGTATACGTGGGGCTGCCTAACGCATACACTTGGTACGACGTGAACTACGTGGCTGTATTTTGCCCTGCACACGGTCAGGTGATGACGTACCTGTTACTCCCTAACAACTTGTGGCGACAAAATATTTTACCACCAGCCATCACCACCTTGGACGTAGCCAAAAACTTACAATTATTCTAAAGATTCAAGGTCTTCAAGATCATTATTTTTTGCCTCCTGAACTAATTTTAATAAAACTCGTAGCAAAAATTATATGTCTTGTGAATTATTACCACTTTGTGATAGCAAGATTGTTTCTTCGAGTCTAAAACACAAAAGTAAATCAATGGATATGATCGAAAGTTGAAGAAACACAAATTTATGTTCTTGTAATTGATAACCGCATTTTGCACCACGAGTCACAAAATCACATAAACATTAGCTCGAACGTTTGTGTCTGTCAGGTCTGCGTTTTGCCGCAAATCAGAGTTGTACGCCATATATATATTCCGTATATATAACTTTAACTTATAAAAACGAAAAATGTTTCATCCAAAGTTTATCTGTCTATTAATTACTGGCAATTACTAGTCCTGGTGAAACGTTTACTGCTTGTTTCTCATAACACTCTTGATAAGATAAACCGAAATTTTCGTTTCTTGCTTTATTAAATCTTGGCACTCGGTTACTTGCCTATTAAGTCTGATGAGATAAAAGCTACACCGTGCCATAGGAAGTTGTTCTAAAACATCAACCTGTCTTGTGGATCTTTATTTACCTATTGCTGAAGCTTTTACAGCTAATCATATAGGTTCATTCTTTAGGTAAGTTTAACTAGTCTGAGTTTACTGAGTTCCTAAACTTCAGCAGAAAATTTCCATTACATAGCTCGTAAAAATAATATACAGTCAGCAATGCTCTCTATTTCTGTTGAAATTTTCCTACTTATTGAAGTCACGTTCTGAACCTGATTGGAGTTTGGCTGGGTATTATTGTAGCATGTGCGTGGCTACTCAATAGTGGTTTTTAAATATTATCAATCTCTAGTCTGTTGCTCTTGCAATCCTTTAAAGACAACTAAAATATAAACTACTTCTGATGATATGTGATACAGGACAGTAGAAAACAGATTATATGTTGGGACGTGTTTCTAAAGACGCATATTTTTTCAGATCTTCACAGCAGCAGGAACCTTTTCAAGAACGCGCAGTGATAAAAATTTATAATATTAGCACTATTCAATTTATAGCACTAATATATTTCTAAAAACAGGGAAGCCCTATTTATGTTATTCTCGTCACCGATATACAGGGAGTAACATATCCGTGATAAACAGTCAGCGACGGAATTATTCGTACATCCTCCAATGTTCAATACATTTAATCATTGCTTAGAATTTGATGCTCGTATGATTCCAAGCTCTCCAGCACATAAGAACGTGCTTAAAGCAGCCAAAAAACTTCAAATGCAACTAAACTCTCTTTATATATGGTTGCTACCGTGGGAACTCACAATAAACTGTACAAAAAAGTCCACTAACCATTTTCTTGTGCAGACAATCTCTAATTTTTGAACAAAAATGTAAATATCTTGGAGTAATTTTAGATGCTCCCCAACTACGATGGGAACTTCAAGTCAATTACCTGAAGCAATCCTCCATCCCAATTATTAATCTACTGCAATCAATATTTCATAGGCACTAGGGTGACCGTGAGTTGTTGTTAAAACTCTATAAAATCCTCGATCGCAACCTTCTTCATCATACTGCACCATTATATGGAACAGCAGCCTCCACTAACCTCTCCAAGTCAAACAGTATCCAGAACCAATGAGTGCACATTACAATTGGCGCCGCAGAACTACTCCTACCACTTCTCTCGAAACAGAAGCAGACATACCACTCTTGGCACTACACTGAGAACAAATAACATACAGCTACTCCTGTCGACTAGAGGTAGTGTACATATCTATATTTGCAGATATCACAGTGATTTCCAGATCCGCATCGGCATCCGCACTTCTTAATGCAGATGTCAACCACAAACCAAAAACATATCACAGAACAGTACAGCACAAACCAAACAGACAACAATCAACTCCAATAACTACTCACGAAGAAGTATATACTAACAATATAAGGAACAGAGATACATTTATTTATTTACAAAGAAGATACATTAAAAATCTCAAGGGTTCAAGACTCCTGCCAGCATGTACACAAGACTCAGAACAAAACACATAGATTCTATTTTGGGCGCATCCTCGCTCATGGCTAATGAGTATAATACGGGACATGCAGATTCTTTAGCAAATTCCACATACATATCTTAAATAATGCATTTATTAATAATGCATTTATTAATAATGCATGAATAAAATGGTCATATTTCCTGTCATTTCGCAGATAATTGTAAACCATACTTCTTGTGGTACTTGTATGATGCACAGGATATATTTAAAAACTGATATGTGCTTGTGCAACAGACTGGGAGCAACAAGAGTGAACATCTAATGCTCTCTGAGGGTGTGTTGCACAGTACAGTAAAGTCTTTACTGTACTGTGGTGTGTTGTCAGTTGACTTGTCACAGTGTCACATTAGTTGTGGTCCTGCATTCATGCAGTGTGAGTCAGGTGGTCTGCATGCGCTTATTCATTGTTCGTTTACTGATTACAAACGAGTGATAAGTTGTGTGATGAAGTAAATAATAATTTGATTCACTCCGTACAGTATTAATTTAATAGTTGTTCAGCAGCTGCTCAAGAAGGATTGAGAAAGATCCATGAACGGATAAATGAGCAGCAACTTAATGCTGTTCGGGACTTTGCAACACACTGGAACAGCAGCTTGCAATTATTAATGAAAAATTCTGAAATAAAAGAGGATGTATGTTTGTATGCTCCTAGTTATAGCAAAGTAAAGCTACTTTCTGCATCAGATGATGTCCTCTTAAAGAATTGTGTTTCTGTCACCGAGGATTTTGATGAGGTAACCAAGAGCATCGGTGTTGCCACATCTTGTGTCTCGCAGACAATACATCTGATTACCACATTGAAAGTCATGCTTAAGGACAGCAGCACAGGACAAGATCAAGGTGTTAAAGCCATGAAAGCTAAATTGTTGTCTGAAATGAGTGCAAGGTTTGATAAATTGCAGCACTACGACCTGTATGTTATCGCAGCTTTTTTGGATCCGAGATACGAGGAAAAATTTTTGGGACCACATGTGGATCTCAGGTGAATTGTAAATCTGGGGCATATGTGTGAAAAAACAGGGCGGAGACAAAGGATATGAACACAAGAAAGAAAATAAAATATTGGAGACACATGTACGTAGTGGCATCAAAATCCTTACAGACACAATGAGTGTCTTACTCCCTTCAGCTAGCGATAATGAAGAACTTTGCCAAACAGATATTTCCGAAGAAACTACCACAATGATTGACAAATATCACAGAATGATATGCCCACAGATGTCAGAAGATCTGTTTTGCTGGCGCACAAATGCTCAGTCGTATCCTTCCCTTGCTACGCTCGCTAAGGCATACTAGCCTGTTCTTTCAGCAGAGGAGCCAGTGAGCGCCGATTCGATGAAGAGATCCAAGTTAGCTCCTGAGCGAACACAGAAACTTTTGTATCTTAAAATACAACTGGTCAATAATTAGCTACAAGTATTAATTGTAGGTAAGAACCAGCCTTTTCCGAATGGGTGGTGGCTGGGGAAAGAGGTTAGTGGAGTGCATTTGAGTTGGGTCCTCGTCCCGCATCTTGGTAACACAGATGATGAAATCACTCAATATTATTACTCTTAAATTTAAGCTATTTTGTAATAATTTTTCATTGTATAGTTTCATTTATGAGCTCACTAAACTACTAAACTTCTTCATTCATTAGTTGCCTAAATTGAAGAAATTATTCCTTCCGACATTGTAATTATTTTCATTCATTATCTGTGGCTGAAACTCATTTTACATACCTCAACATAAAAAGACAGGACATCTGCATCCGCGAATATTGAAATTTAAAATCCGCTTTCGCGGATGTGGAAAAATCGACATCTGAACCATCTCTACTGTTGACTGGTGCAGCTATCTCTGAACGTTGCCACTTCTGAGCTAATGCATAGGCTAAATACTCCTCTCATGGGTTTTTCTTCTCTATTGCTCACTTTCATCTCGTATGCAAGAGCTGTTTTTCCTAGAGTTGACCTTCCAATTCCATCTACAAATGCAGTTCTATTAATCTCGCCACTCCCTCCTTGGTTCAGGGGGGAAAATTCCATTCTGACTGAATTTTTACCTTCCTCAGTGTCTTCATTAACTTTCCAATCAGTTATCAAAACTAATAATGAACTGATGGATACCAAGTTTTCCGATTTCATAGCTATATTTACCAATGGTTTGCGAGTTAACGAGCCTTTTTGTTCTTCTTCAGCAGCGGTTATAGTCCCCACGAAAGGAGTCACACTAAACTAGAAACTCTGGCCACAAAAACATTTATTAGAGAGTGAGCTACATACCATCAGTGAAGCCCTGTCATGGATTTTAGAAAATACTAGCCTCTTTGATATATGTCATTCATACAGATTCATTGAGCTCCCTATGTTTGATTTGTAACTCAAAAAATAAATACAACATTCTTCTAGTTCTACCATGTACGGTACAAATTGATTTACAACATTTCCTCTTATTGTATTAGAATGCAGTTTATTGCAGGCCATAGAGGTGTTACGGGTAATGAGGCTGTGGACATTAATGTAATAGGGCAAGCTGACACCTATAATGCACACTGACGCCTTATGTATTCCAAGGAGGAAACTGCAGGTCATGCATGTGAAGCATTTGGGACACGTTGGAACACAACTTGGCTGCAAGTAAGGTTAACCGGGAAGGGGCACCACCTTGTGCAAATTAGAGACAGTTCTGTTAGATGACCCTGGGCCTCCCATAAAATCCGTCGTGTGGAAACTGCTTTTGCTAGATTTTGGGTTGGGCAAACAGGTTTCAGGTCCCAATTTTTTCGTTTCAATGTAATAGACAATCCCCACTGCTGATGTGGAAGAGTAGAAACTATAGAACGTGTGCTTTTAATTGTTCGAACTATTCTGTTAAACGTGTTACCTAACATTTTAATCTTTCTTAATGTTCCTGTTTCCGTGAAGAGCTAGGAGGTGGCCCCTCCCCTGAAAATGTAAAGAAATTTATTGTGAGTGATCTTTTCTGATACTGGGAAAAAATAACGAATTATTAAATATATAGGGCCAAGTAAACGAGCACAAACAAAAATCCAGAATTTTAAAACAAGAACCTGGTACCCTTTAGCATTAACAAATGTTATGCCAAAACCGATTGCGACACCCCTAATTACTTTGTTCTTTTCCTTAAAATGATCGTACTTGATTAATAAAGGTCGTAACCAAGTATCATAGACAAATGTGACTAAACTCTGTTGATACTAACCCTAGCTCTTCAAAAATATATGAAAGAGATTTAGAGCAACAGAGACGGGAAACAGCCTCTCGGACAGCTCTGAGATAGGATATTATAAAGAGCTACTACTTGTAAATGGGGTGTCTCCTTCATTTCTGCCAATCTCCAACTTTACTCTTTCAGATTTATGCCCTCAAGAGTTGATTTTACCGTGACATTTAGATAAGATCTTTCTTTTGCTTATTGACCTTAAGAAGTTCCAGGCCACACCGCCCAGGTTGGACCTTCATTACAGTACATCAACTCATGTGCGGCACTGGATCAGGCATGCCTTAGCTACTAATCGTATACTTTGAATGTAGTACAAATAACTAGGAGAGTAGAATTTGTTAGGATGAAATATAGAATATGTTGAAATATTCATAGAATCTTGAATAGCGGTAATTCTCCCCATTCTCTGTTAAACATTTGAAGGTCACTCTCTTTTGCAGGTCGTAAAGATTGAAGACAAAGAAAAACTCAGCACCTTCTGACCAGGGGCTATATGGACAAGTTTTCAAATCCCCAAATAAACACGACATAGAAGAAGAAGAAGAATTAAGGCAGTTTTTCGAGTTAACTAGGTTGTCTTTTACTCGAGTTAGGATCCATATGCAATTGAACAGTCAAAAGGTTGAAAAAATTTGACACCAGGTGGCGATGAAACGTAAAAGTGCGTTGTTGACTGTTTTGGGGCTGCTTGGTGAGTATGATATAATTTGTGGATTTAGAAATGTGCTTCTAGTGTCGCATAATTTGTGAAATAAATGAAAGTACAAATGGACTGACCTGAACATCTCAACACAGGGGATAAAATTATTGCTTGAATTTCTGATATTAATAATTTTCAAGTATTATTAGAAGGGCAAAATCAGTCCCTAGTCCCTTTACTCTGGAAGTTTAAACATTAATATGTATTATGGTATAGAATTATTCAACTAAAATTTTTTGGGCTGTAAATTTAGTATTCAGAGATTTTATATGGTATTCCATTCGAGTTTCGGAATTTGGGTATTAGTAACGTTGGAAATATACGCTAACTTGAAACTACTTATTTACTATGAATTAATTGCCGTACTTGAAAACTACCTGTTTGCTTTGAATCAGTTGCTATTTCCATGACGGTACCGAAAGTTTATATTTTTTTTGGCGTAACTCCATACACTGCTTGAATGTAAAGAGGTATTCTGAGAGCATTTTGAAAAGAAACTAGAATAGTATATTTTTCAAGCATGTAAAGCTTGAAGAAACCACTGTGAAAATATGTAATTTTCGATTATTACTCCCAATTAGAGGATTGAAAAAGGATTTAAAGCCATTATGAAGCAACGCACTTAATGGATACTGCCTTTTGAAATATTGAACGAAAACTGAAAATTACCGTACCGTGACAAAGGCCTTGAGTGGTTTCCTTGATCATGGTCTTAATATAAAATCAATCTCTTTAGTTTGATATATTTAAATTTCAGCTACATACATATTTTCTACTTAAGGTAACTATGATAAAGCTTCGTTGTGTGCGGTAGGTTTTCGTATACTGGTAATGAGGAAAAATGTCAGAATTATTATTGGTGTATGAACGATAGCTTTGTATGGAATAATGTAGGTCATTTACCTGATGCTTGATTTTTAACATTTTTCCATCACAAAAGAGGATTTTTCGAGAAACTGAATTGTAGGTGTACTGGCTCGACAGAATATTGTAAAAGTGGAAGGCACCATCATAATAAAAAGACAATGCAAGAAGCGTTTCTCTTTCAGTTCATTTTCAAATGAGCCCTTTTCCGCAAACCATGTTACTGTGGTATAGGAAAGTCCATATAAAATATGATGCCATGCATTAATGAAAATGCGACATTTACTTAGCTAGTGTGGAGGTCAGGCACGATTGCAAAATTATAGAAAAAGAATGTACATTACATTTTTTTCGAGGTTTCCTCGCCCCAATTACTCCACATGACTTACAGGAACAGTCTAATCTAAAACTACATAATTGCCATGAAATTTTAATTCAGCAATGAAATTAAACGGGTTCGACTGCAGGTGCAGCAGTGCTGGTGGAAACATCAACGCCCACAAACCCAGAGGAAAATATTTCATCATTCGTCACTCACCCGTGAGTAAATGAACAATTTATATTATTAAAACTATTTATGCGTATTTAGTTCCTAAGGTTAGAAATTTCAAATTGAAATTATAAATTCTTTGGGTGAACTTGAATTGTGGTAACTAATGCATATGAACAGAACTGATTTGTTCCATTCGGTTTTCAGAACAGAAATATCAGTACAGTAATTTTTCAAGCTACGGCTGTTCCGACATACGACGTTTCGAAGTTACGACGCCTATTCCAATAAATTGAACGTGAAATTAAGCATCCTTTTATAACGATATTCGTTGCTAAATTTACTTTTATGTCTGTGTGCAACGATCGACTATGAGTAGGTCGGCTGCCTCAGCAACAGATGTATATTAATTTCTTTATAGTACAAACACCATATGTTTGTTTTGTATTTTTATCTGACCTATGCATAATATGTCATGCTCCTAAATTTACACTGCAGCAAACAGTCTTAATTTATCATATTTTCTATTAATTGGGAAATGAAGTTAAATTCATTATTCAATACATAATTAATACGAGTCCATTTTCTCCTTGGAGACCAGTACGCCATCAAGCACATACGTCAGTAAAGATAATAAATTTGTATGTGTATTTCATTGTCTCTCTAATTTAAACAGCTCAATTCATTTATGATACCCTTACATTAAACCTGCGTTTAAAAAACGTTAGTTGTTTTATATTATAATTTGTTGACAGTATTGAGTTGCCAGGAGATTTTTACTGAGATTTTTGGAAACATGGTTCCGACTTACGGCGAATTTCGAGTTACGTCAAGCCTAAACAACGGAATCCTGATGTAAGTTTAGGAACCACTGTAACAATTAATTTGTGTTATTAAGATCACTGTAATATTAATGTAGAATTTTGAGCAATACATTTTACCGCAATGTATCTGAAACTTGCGTCTAAAAACATAAAATTATTTAAAGTTAATGTGGCACTGTCATAATTGCTGAAATATGGGGCAACCTCTCGACCGTTTGTGAAACGTGCTCTCCGCATATTCATATTTGATCCTCTAGATGCAAGAGATAGCTGTTTGGGAAGTTTTATTCAAAAGCGAACATTACTATAATGATTTTTCAGTCTTTATACCGCTGCTGTGCTGTACACAGGAATTAACTTCCCCTCTGTCAACACCATTAGTTATCTAATCGCTAGTTGGACACATTCACCGATTATACAGACACCGATTTTAGGCCTGAACAAGAAAGATAGCTTTGACACTCCTGCTGTTCAAATATTTTTCAAAATGTGAAAAAAATTTCAAACAAATGTTTTTCAATTTTCGACCTGTTTCCTCCCCAGGAACGATGCTAACTACAGCTTACATTCCAATTTCAAGGTAAGTAAAACACAAATATTTAACGCAAGTTCATTGCCAGACTTTTCAGATCCTGCGATCACTGGAAAACTCAATGCACCCGTACTCGAAATCTATTAATATACAAGCTATATTTGAAACCTTTCACCCAGATAAAGGTACCCTTTCAGACCACAAAAATACTCCAGTGAACGTGTTTCACTGTTCGTAAAGTTAAACTCTGATTCATGGTCTTAGCAGCAGCCATGTGTATCAGGTCATCCCAGAGGTATTGTCACGCTTTATATATCATCTTTCCTAAAATTTAAAAGTATTTTTAAATGCACAATGACATTGAGTAGTATTTTTATAAACACGGTTAAAATAATTAAATAATAATTAAATAATTAAGTTCCTGTAATTTATTTTTTTAATAATTATACCACTTTAAACACAAAAGTAACATCAATATCTGAGTCAGTTAATTCGTCGAGTTTAAGACAAAAAAGTTTTTCACTGAAATCATTCTAAATGCTGACTCAATTTATGAAGAAAGAGGCTGATCAGAAAGAACTTTCAAAAAATTTATTACATAATGCAAGAGTGGTTATTTTGGGTTTGATAAAGAAGACCGAACACAACATTAAATTCATTTGATCGACAAGGTCGTTGAAGAATGACTTGACAAAGATCCTGAAACCTTGTTCATCCAGACTATTATTTATGTTGACTACACAATTGATTAAACGAGTGCACTATCAAAAAATATGAGGAAGTTAAAACCGATATTTCAGAATTGTTCTGAAACCTGAGTTTTTAACGTACGAAATTGAACGTCTCATGAGAATTACCATGTACCTGATACTTGGTAACATTTGACGCAGAGCGTCGCGTAAAAATTTACTCGCTTCTGGCGGGCCAAGGACTACTATAAACAGGACGTGCACCGCCATATAGCTGACTACGGTAGCGGAGGCCATTGCATTCTTAGTAACATAACATTTTCTATCGGGAAAATTGATCAAAAATTACTTCTTTCAAGCAATAGAAGGGATAATAAGGTTTTACAGGGAATTTTAAATGATTTAAAGCACTGTAATGCTTTGAAATACCAATTTTAACCGGACTTAACATGTATTATTGTATGAGCTTAGTGGCCACTTTATAGAGAGCCGAGTTGCTGCAGTTTTAGACTTTACAAATTGATTATAGTTAAACCTTTTCCAATGCAAACAACCAAACATACAAACATTCACACATATAAACAAACAAACATAGAAGCAAAAACCTACCAAACTGCTGCGATTAGTCAGCCAATCGGGGCTTCTTGACAGAGGTCTGAAGAAGGACTACATTCTTTTACTAGCCTTTCTCTGAGGGGTTGACAGCAAATTTGAGGGGTTCGACAGCAAATTGAGTGAGCTAGTAATCGTCAGAATACTGCCTTTCTTTGACTCGTACAGTTCCTTGACGTCTGCAAATGATGCCGTGTTTCATTGTCAAGACTGATCTTCTGGCCCTTCTCACTGATCCAGTTGTTGAGAATGCAGTTGTTTAGCAGATGTAGCTCCAGTTCTTTAGCTACAGTTGTTTAGCAGATGTACTGTGTCAAAAAGGAGAAACCATATACACTCGTTGTCAAGAGGATGCTTGGCTGTGGCACTGCAATCACCTAGTGATTAGAATAGAAGTGGCCTTGCAGTCTCGGTTGTTCTCGGCCATGCCATTCAGCAACTCACCAGAAAATTAAACAGTTAGGCGAATCTGTACTTCATCTACCAAGAGAAACACATTCTTCAGTTGTAGTGTCTGGACTTTGTCAGATGTTTCCCTCAGCACCTGGTCCTTGTCAATAGATGAAGTGATGTACTGCAGCTTGCGTTTGCATGGCAGCCCCAAGAAGTCTCTGAGCTGTTCATAATTACACTTTGGGTATGATTGAAGAGCAAAACAATGATCATTCATGGAAAACTGCTTCTGTAATAAAAGTTCCAACTAATGTGTCAAAAATACCAACTTTTTCTCCTTCTCGGTGTGGACACAGGCTGATGTGTGAGCTTGAAGAAGAGTGACAACATTTTGGATCGTTTTGTCAATCGGGATGTCATAGTGCATTGCCAAGCGCACAGTTTCGTCGAACTGAGTATACAATCTCAAACCATTGTTGGGATGAAGTGTCTTAAACAGTGGTACACTAATGCCGTTTTTGAACGCACTGAACGTTAGTGGGGAACACAAAGTGGGCTTGTTTTCGACAATCACAGACAGGCTGCACTCACTGAAGTAGCCGTTTATGAACAAACACACAAGCCTTTCTTTCGATCTTGAAATAATCAAGTTCTTATACTGCTTCTGCAGGTTTGAAAGCATCAAATGAAGTAATCTTATCCTTCTGAAGAAAATACCTCAGTTGTTGGTCTTCAACTTTCGCTGGGCGAGGTGCAGGTTTTGGAGATGGCAGACATGAAGCAGGCACATTGAAGATACTGGGAGGGATTTCATTTGTTCACACAACCCCACACTTGTTCGGCATTTTTAATACATATAATTAGCAATAAACATTGTAAACAAACAGTATCCACGTAGAAATGCAGCAATGTGAATCGAAACAAACAACAATGTTCGCACTGTGACAGATGGAGGCAAACTGAGCTTAGTGAACTGGCCTCCGCTACCGTAGTCAGCTACATGGCGGTACACGTCCTGTTTATAGTAGTCCTTGTGGCGGGCCTATAACCTGGAAAGTTTATTTAGAATTGCATGCTATTACTAGAACAGCTTAAAGCAGATTTAAATGGTGTATCAGTCTTAAAATTCCAATGGAAGTTATCTTAAAATCACAGAAATTCAAGAACAGAAATAAAATGAGCCAAGAAGTTCTTTCTACTGCTTACAAATTCTGAAAACATCAGAACAGGACTTCCTCTCCAATGCGCACGGTCTTTGCAATGTGTAACCTACACAAATTTATGTATACATAACGCACGAAATTTGAATGTGCTTGTTCTGTTGAAAAATTAAATGGCTCAAAATTGTTTGATTGAAACCCATAAACGATTTCCCATAATGGTTTCTCTTTGTTTAATTCTACTGACGGTCTACTATTTTTACAAATCAAGTTTTCAAACTTGGTTCGTATTGGCATAGCCAAGTCTGGTTATTTATCATAATTAAAGTCATAATTTAAGATTTGAAGAGTTTATATATGCAGGAAAACGTCACGGAAAATCACGAAAATAATGGCCCAATACTGAATATTATGAAGAAATGCTCTAAAAAGCACTACAAGTACTGAATAATATAAATAATGCATGTGAAAATAATGAGGTTTAAGTA
>VCRD01001311.1:69414-108047 GCA_006783055.1 Trinorchestia longiramus
CGCTACATGGTGGTAAAGTAGGTATTTTGAATCTTCTTCAATTCGAAGTTAAAATAGCTAATGAATTGAACTTGGTGCTGGTTTTTTACAGAAATATCAAGCCTCCATTTTGAAATATCCTTACAAATATTACGTTTTAAATCGGCTTCATACACTAAGCAGCTTCCCAATCACTTGCTAATCTCGACGTTGCATCACGGTCTGAGCCACACTATGCGATTCTTGCATTCCAGTTGCTGACAACCCACAACTAAACTGAACCCCCACACGGAGTCCAGAATAATACCTCAGTGATACAACAGTAGACGTATACGAAGGGCTCCGGTCACTTCACTGATATTATGCAACTGAATAACAGAAAGAGCTTCGCTGTCAGTCAAGGAATACTTTTTAGTAGCCTTTGTCATCCACCTTACTGTCCGACTTTGAAATCTTGTTCCATCGCATTCCAATGAAGTGAATGTTAAGCTGATGACCTAACATATCGCCCTCAGTCCACATGGTAAGTAACAGTCAAGCCCCTGTAACTTTCTGCGTACCTGTGAGCTGAGGTTTTGTGAAGGGTGAATACGGCAGGGAGGGATTCACCATGAGTGTGCCGGGAAAAGCAGACGAGAAAATGAAAAGCAACGAAGAAAGGAAAAATAAATTTCTTTTCATGTCCAGTAGACGCGCGTTACAAGTATAACTCCACGGTGGAGTGAACTGATGCCCGAGATGATAAGCGATGGGAGGAGATGGCTGTGGTGGCAAGTGCAACGGAATCCCAGCGCTCCATAGCAAGAAAATTAGACAGCATTCAGAGAACGTGTCCAGAGTATTCCAAGTGTTGTTAGGGACCGCGCCCACCGCTCCCTTCAAGTTGTGCGCCCAAAAAAGGCAAAATTATCTCATAGTGAAGGTCACATGTGCGTGAGTATGTGTCCGAGATGCCTTCTGAACTGTGAGCACCCAAGCAACGTCGGGGAGGAGGAGTGGACAAAAGAGAGGATGGAGGAATGAAAAATGAGTGAGGGAAAATGTAAGAAAAGGAGGAAAGAAATGTGAAAAAAGAGAAGGCCAAAGCGGAAGAAGAGGAAAAGGAAGCAAATGGGAGAAGAGGAGATGGGAGCAAGGAAAAGTTAAATTATTTATAATGCAGGAGAATGAAAAATAGCAGCACAAAATCTTTCGTTGGTTGAAATTCCTCAACAGCTATCAGACTTGGTAGGTTAGGCAATAGATTTTGAAAATGCTTGCAGTTTCACAAGATGATTGGTGCCTCAATTCGTTTCTTTCCTTCAACACTTCGAACAACCTTCCACGGTCCTGATCCCCTTCAACAACTCATTCCTTTTCCACTAAGGCACGAGTGCAAACACAAACTGTTCGTGAAAAAAAAATATTAGCTGTTGGAAACACTTGACGCAAAGCGAATGGTCATGCGTTGTCATGAATTGAAGGGTGGACAGCACTAGTGGACTATTTGCATTTTTCCCACGGGAAAAAATGCAAGTAGTCCACTAGTGCTGTCCACCCTTCTTATGGTAAACTACTGGATCGTAATCGCCTCTGTCAGCGCTGTGTTAGCGACAGCACGGGAGTGGACTACTTGCATTTTTTCCTGTGGAAAATATATTATATTTACCACGGGAAAAAATGCAAGTAGTCCACTAGTGCTGTCCACCCTTCAATTAATGCTTTTTATGTATAATTTCTAGGGCTTCGATATCTAGTGACAGCTCACTCTAGAGAGCAAAACCAAGTTTGCCACTAGTATCTACAGTAACACAGCATCTAATATTTTCAAAGAATCATCAAAAATAAATATCATCAGTTAAGAAATAACTGTTCTTTCTTGGTAGGTCAAATTCAAAAGGAAATGCGCATTTGTGGATGTTGCAGTTCGCATGCTGATGCGCAGCCATGGTGGTTTCCTACATTTCCTTCTGCAGTCTCTCGTCTCCACTCAAAACAATGTTGGAGGTTGTCACTAAAACAAGACAAAGTTAGAAGTTCACATTTTAATACGTGGGAGCACCCGTTATTAAAAAGAGTAAGTCAACAACCTGTACTCATTGAGTTGTGCAATATTCAGAACCAGTGTAGCAGGAGCTCTACTCTCACATTTTTCGACATGCATGTATAAATTCCATCAGTCTTCAATTTAAACCTCAAATTCAGATGACTATAAAAATGAAATTCAGAACGTAAATAAATTGCAGCTAATAATAAATACACGAGAGTTTTTAAAAATTTAGTAACAGTACGGACAAAACAGGATTAAAAAGTCTCGAATTATTGAGAAAATGACGGGACCTAAATGAAGGAAGATGCACTCACCCTAGTAATGTATTCATCACAGCTCAAAGGTCATTGTTGCGCAACAAAAGTGTCTTTGTGATGCAAAATAAAGACGGAGGATATCTGAAAACTCCATCCCCGGAATTACAACACAGACTTTCCTGTAGGTAACATAAAAAGTTGATCAGAAGAAGTGTATGGAATAAAGGAATTTTTTTAATTATACTCACGAAATGTAGGTCTCGAAACTGTTGCCACATGCATGGCAAACTTCACTGAGGAACTTAGAAAAAATATCAGCCGTAATCAATGAATGATTCCTGGAAACATAAGGAAATGCAAAGGATTTGAGGTCATATATCGCATTGTATGCATTATCACCTCAACCAGAATGAACATTATAACATCAGCATAAAATAGGCGTCCAATTATGGCGCCCAGTATTTGTCTCGCTACTATTTCTTTCGCTGTCGATCCCGTCTCTAGTCTCCGTTTGAGACAGAAATTCTACAAAACAAACAACTCAAAAGTGAGATTCCTCTCATAGGCAGAGCTCTCATTTAAGCGTCCCTGCATCAGAAGGAATTGAGGTAGCCATACTACCTATGTGTTTAGAAAATACAGTACACCCTAAAAGGATTAGAAGAATGCTGTGTGGTGTAAGCCTTCGTTTTCTTTGTTCTTGAAGCCCCAAGTTAGCCAGGACATAACTCAAGCGAGATGACAGCATGACTCATCTATGAAGCAAACTTTAGTGATGGTCAGAACAGAAGACTTTGGCATCCCTAAACTGGCCCCAGCGAGCATGTCTACACAGCCGCATCGTAGTCGCCAAAACTTCTAACATTCGTCGCATATTTCTTTTCGACGAGGCACGATGCAAATTTGAGAGACGCTTAGGTAGTCGTTAAATTAGACTCAGAAAGCAGCCAAGTTTGCAAGCGACACGTTCGAGTGACCTAAGCAACCGTCAAGCAAACGCGCAATCGGGTAAAATCTATTTTGGGTCTTTGCACTCACGCGCGCGTTTTTGAAAACAAGGCGTCAATTCATTATTCTCTTCTGCACACTAGCCGTGTAGGAATTTATGCGATACTTTTAGAAGAAAGCAAGTACATGTTAAAGGAATAATTTTGACTTTTACATACATAAGCGACCAGCTTCATGAACTAAAAGAACCTTTTATGGTGGGCATCATGACTGACTGAGACACAAAGCCGTCGTGTATTCTGCGACTGCCAAAGCAGGAGATGCAGCAGCAAGCAACGGAGCCCAGATGTCGGCTGATCACAGTGTCAGTGCTAGTATGCTAGTATGTGCGAGACAACCACACCATTTACTACTGGTCACAACACATGGCCCTCCAAATTACACTGCAACTAAATCAACTACACACACAAAAAGAAAGACTCGTCAATTAGATGAAGCGGTGACTTTGAACTTGTAAATCACACCATCACGATTGGCTTGGAGACCTGCATCATGAAATGAAAGATCAAGCCAGGCAATCAGATGCCTCTCGCCACAGTTGCGCTAGCTTTTACCCTGCTATACACAGGGTGTCCTTAAAGTGTCGTAAAGTCTCAACAGCACCTCTTTTACAAACAGAATCCCTGAAACACACAAATGCAAAACGTGATTAAAAACTTTAATAAACATAGAATACAATAGAACAAATATAAATAAAATATCTTATAAATTGCATTTGTGATAAATTTTTGAAATGGTAAAGAGACTTTATGGAACCCTGTATTCAACACTACAATGTTTTCTGCTTCACTTGCGCAATCTCAAGTGCACGTATTGTGGTCAAGACAAGCATTTAGCTTGGCTATTGTACAGGGTGGCCCATAAATAAGGTACCTTTTTAAAACTATTATAGCTATAAAATTACATCTGGTGAAGATATTTGGTCAAATCAGAATGAATGGAGGTTTCAAAGTTTTCTACCAGCGTATCAAGTCTACCGACAATCACAATATATTGCCCAAAAAATTCATTACATCCACCCCCCCAAAAGGAATCGCTACGCAATGGAACTAGGAAAAATAGTGGAACTTTACTTCCGATGTAATTGTTCGGTTACTGCAGTTCCGAGGAATTACAAGAATATTGATGGTATTGAAAGAAGTCCTTCGAAGACGTGCATAAAAAACTGGTATTGAAATTTAGAGAAACTGGGACAACAGCAGACAGACAACGTTGTGGCAGGCCATGGGCCATACGAACTGGTGCTTCAATTCAGCTTGTTGCAACGAGTGTTGCTGATCGGTCCGAAACGTCACTAGGAGACGTTCAATTCAACCGAGAATGTCACGTACTTCACTGCAACGTATTTTGGTAAAAGATCGAAAGTATCAAAGTGATTATGTGTACAAAGTAAAGATTTGCACCGGTTAAGCAATCGCAGGAAACTTGCTAAACCTGCAAACGTGTGAGTGCGTTTTGCCGCACCGTCTACAAACTACAGTAGTTAAGTAAATAATAAGGCTGCGTACTAGAAGCCCTACTGTAACTCTGCGTTCCCTTAGTGCAAGTCATTCAGCAGTATTCTTAAATCATATCTTCTCTCATAATAATGTCGAAAAGTTCATAGAGATGATCTGAAAATGCTCGACTCGAATATTTTTCTTATTTTAACACGTTTGTTGCGATTGCCTAGCTGGAGCTAATCTTTACTTTGTACATACAGTCACTAGAAAGCTTTGAAAAAATTACAGAACCTAACCTGAGTGACCCACCGGTGGGTCGCATAGCAACAAACGTGTTAAGTAATGCAAGCAGAGCATCCAGCAGAGCATCCAGCAGAGCATCCAGCAGAGCATCCAGCAGAGCATCCAGCAGAGCATCAAGCACAGCATCAAGCACAGCATCAAGCACAGCATCAAGCACAGCATCAAGCACAGCATCAAGCACAGCATCAAGTCCAACTAAGCTCCCACGTTTGACATGGCACAGAACACGGCAAGTTGATCAAAACGTAACACTAGACTATGCCTAATTAGTGCACAGAGTTGCTCCAACTAATGCGCAGCACAATCATTTTCATTAGAATGTGTTAACGTCACAGACATGCGGGTGTTCTCACAATGAATAAAGGATGACCTGGTCAGTTGCAGAAATTAACTCTAGAAACATCATTGGACGCACGAGCTCCGTTTTCAGGAGGAATCCCACTACATAATAATAGTTTGTTGCTTGCTTGCTCCGTCTTTCTGTCACGCTCTTAAGGATTTAGATAGGAGAAAATTCGTCTACTGAATAACAAGAGGAGATAGCATGAAATTTCATCCCTAAATTACGATGGCAAATGTAGTTTCTGGAATATATACTCGAAAGTCGAAATACTGTTGAAAAGTTTTTGAATCTGTTGTACATAAGCTATTTCGCATATTTTTCCAGCTGAATTTCTTAGCAGCAGTTGAAACTTCGCGCGGAGTAGAAGCCCCTAGTTGGGTCACTGCAGGTAGTTACAATACGGAACCCAGTGCTGGGTCATTACAATTTTTCTTCCCTTGCAAGATGGGGAGAACATTCGTTAAAACGTAGCATAGATACAGTCTTCTACTACTTAACACGTTGACTCCGAAGTGGTACGTATGTGTACCACTTAGGTTAGGTTCTGTAATTTTTTCAGATCCTTCTAGTGACTATGCGTACCGAGTAAAGTTTTACACCAGTCAGGCAATCGGAGGCAACGTGTTAATGACTGCATGTTTCTACTTCAAACTACGTTATTGGGCCAGCACCTTTACATCGACTACTCCAACGGACACACCGTGAAGCTCTAAATACAACGCTTTGCTTTGAAAAGTAGTTCGGTACTATTTGATTTGATAATATTCCTCTTTCGAGCGTGGCACATGAATTGTTGTATCTTTAATTGAGCTTTCGATCGTGTCGTGCACAAGCTCTTTAGGATATTTTTTGTCATTAAGTGCCAGGAGCTCCGCTTGCCCTCCTGCTTTAGCAATTCGCTGGAAGAAGGCTTTCCTCACCAAAAAGTCATCAACTACCTACGGTAGCCCAAAATAATGAACAGAATATAGTTTTTCTCAACGGCAAGATCCTCCTGAACAGCCTTAACAACGTAGAACGGGGATATGCCGTATCGTCTACAAGTATGTTTTTGGATACAAATTGAATATGAAAAATTCATTAGAACAATGGAAGAAACACCAGAAGGAAGAAACGCAGACTAGCACACGAGAGGAAAAGAAGGCTAAGATCTCAGCACAATCGAGAGGAAAAGAAGGCAAAGATACGGCCAATGTTCGAGCGATGGATGCTAAGCTCAACAGGAGAGCTATCTCTCAAAAAACTTACCAAGAACGCGAAGCAAGGATGGACCGTGATCTTAAAAAGAGCGTCTGAAGAGGCAAACTTCGTTGAAAGAAGGCAGTGAAGAAAGATGGATAGTGCAAAAATGCTGAAGTATGCGCTGCGATGTTGCAGGAAGAAATAGAAGAAAGGAAAAGATTAAAGAGGGAAATATTTGCGGAAAGGACAGCCACCATGTCGCAAGAAGACTTACACAGAAAGAGAAAAATTGAATTTGCTGGAATTGTTCATTTGCGAGCACCACTGAAGTACGAGTATTATCACAGAATCCCAGCCGTCATTTCTGACGGCTGGGTGCACTGATTCATTGCTTATAAAAATTGTATAGTAAACCCACGTGACACGTGAAAATTCACATGTCTTATACTGAATTTGTTCGTTTGATTTGCCAGCGGACCCAGGCTTTGCGAAGGAGTTTCCACATTGAAGGATGTGCCTTTGGTATCCACAATACAATGCTTACAATACATGTATACCTTACCGAATTCCTTCCTATCTAAATCCTTAACACGTTGACTCCGAAGTGGTACGTATGTGTACCACTTAGGTTAGGTTTTGTAATTTTTTCAGATTGTTCTGGTGACTATGCGTACAAAGCGAAGATTTACACCAGTCAGGCAATCGGAGTCAACGTGTTAAGAGCGTGACAGAGAGACGGACCAAGCAAGCAAGCAAGCAATCAACAAACTGTATTATTATGTAGTGGATTAAAATGAATTTCACTTATCGCAAACATTAACAACATCGCTAATATTTTCAATTTATTCAAGTTTATAAATAAAAAGTGACCGGACACGTACGAAGGCCCATGCGGGGTCCGTCGCTGTAAATATTTCTTGGTGTTTCTAGTGGCAACCCGACAAGCACCAGGTGCACTGGAATCTTTGTTCAGGTACAGATGTTCACATCGCTGCGCAAAAACATCCAAGCAAGGGACATCAAAATTGTTTCGCAGTTTCATTGACTTCTCGCATTGTAAAGATGGTAACTGTGATACGCAGCTGCAGAGTCAACTATCAGGAACATTCATCAGAGAAATGCTTCTTGTGAAGTGGCTGTGAAAAACATCCACCCCTGAACACGGGACCACTTCAATAAAGTCTTTAATAAAATTGGTAATGTACGCAAGGAATGGCGGGGCTCGTTTCATGTTCACACGCGCAGGGTTATAATTTGCTGGAAGGTACGAGTAAATACGACTAGAATTTAATGAAAATAAATTAGCAAACGACCACTTTGGTGCATCGGCCAAAAGTTAAACTGACTACCAATAATCAACAGAATAAAAAATGACTACATCTACGAAAACTTAACCGCAAGTAAGAAAATTTGGCACCTGCCTCATAAAGTTCTGGCTAGCACCAGAACTATGAGAGATGACTTAAGTTATTGCATTGAAGTTTGCAACAGCGTGATAAAGACAAAGAATGTGTATTTGAGGGAGGGTTTGTGTTCTTACGAATATACAGAACAATGACCCCTATCAGACATGCAACAATACCCTCGGTGTCGTGTTACTGCCATAACAAGATCACCTTCCTATGTTTCCATATTATTTTCATAAAAACCGAATCTATTGTTAAAACACAAGTGGAACGGTTTATTTTTTGTCGTATATTATTCAAAAAATTCACAAAAACTTGATCTATATATATAAAAAATAGACAGTGCATCTCTATCTCTCTCCTTTTATCTGTGTGTGTGTCCGTCCCATTACTTCCTATTACTGAAGAAAAATTGTTGAAATGAAATGAGAACGGGTATGCATGTATTATAAGCATTGTATTGTGAATACCAGAGGCGCCGGATAACTATAAAATGCGCAATTTTTTTCCGTTATTAGCTTTCTTCTGTTGCACAGCCATGCTATCGGTAGACAAAATACAGAAGGGAAGTTCTATATATATTCATGAAAAATATTCATATTCTGATAGTATGTATATGGCCTTTTTCGTCTTTACAGACTCTTAGAACAAGCCAAAACAGATCACAGAACCAATAACTAACCAGACAGTTATTGGAGTTTGTGTATATCACAATACTCGTCTCATAACCTTTCAATCAATACCTTAATTTTTCTTAATTGCATTCAATGACCTTTACTAGTACACAGAAATAAATGAAACCGAAAATGTTCAGCTTCACACACAAATAAATTACAAACCTGCCAAAGAAGATTCATGATGAAGTTTAGGTTAACAAAATCAATATTAAATACTTTTCATTTCTAGCAGGCTCTTATCGTCAAACTTTGACTTGCCTTGTGTTGCCCAGCAAGCGGCTAGATTCGCTAGAAGGATGCACCATGTGAAGGATGTAACTTCAGAAAGTTCACAATGGAAACTAAGATTTGGTGCAGCAATGGACTACAATTATAGATTTTTGCTTGCACATCACCGTTTGGTGTCGTGAAATATTCTAGCCACTTATAAAAACCGATTTTCCTTACATATGGTAACTATTTACCATAATTTGACTTTTCTAATTACATTCCTTCAATTTTTTTGCAAAAATTCGATACATTGCTGCAAGAATTTCCTGAGCTGAAGTCTACTTCTGTCTACTTATGATTTTTACATCAAGAAACAACAAACAATTACGGGATCAGATCTGTCAATATAGAGAAATGTTTCTTCAATTTGTTATTACGCCAGCTAAAATAAATAAACCTTCTATTACACGGGTAGCACAAAACTAGATCCTACATGGATTCCCTCAATGAAACTATGCACATGAAGAAATGTTCCAAATGTAATCAAGAATACATATGACAATGGTACTTACTTGAATTTTCTTTACAGAAGATTACAGTTCATGCGGAACAGAAATACAATTAGAAGTGGGATCAGCAGCACTTTCATGCGGTAGACTGTCTAGGTCTAGTAAAATATTTCCTTCTACGACACGAGCGGAGGTAACCAGCACACTACAGTAGGTTGAGGTGCCCACAGAGCAAGGTATGCCCATTTTTGGTTGAGGAGGCCCAAAATATTAACGACTTTTTCTTGATGCGCCTAAGTGAGAGAGACACGCCAATCACTGCACTTCCTTCAGAGTCACTTTATATGGAGTAAACTTTTGCGCAGCAGCAGGGCTTATACGGGAAAATGAGATGGTGAGACACGAGAACAGCTGGACGACTCGTAGCGCAGCGTGACTCACTTCCACTACAGCTAGATCAACACTGGCTCTGGTCACAGGTGAGTGGTGGGTCCGCTCTGCAGCAATGGGGCAACCCGCAGGCCGCAGCCCAGACCAAACTTGTCTGCTACCCCTGGAGGGCAGGTGTACAGCAGCTGACCCTGGAGGCCGTGTGCACGGCAGCTGGCCCTGAAGGACAAGTGCACGGCAGCTGGCCCTGAAGGGCAAGTGCACAGCAGCTGACCCTGAAGGGCAAGTGCACAGCAGCTGACCCTGAAGGGCAAGTGCACAGCAGCTGACCCTGAAGGACAAGTGCACAGCAGCTGCCTCACAGTGCGTACTTATGACATGACCTGAGCATGGATAGTTATTCAACTGTGGAATTAGCTAACTCTAAATTTAGAGTTGAACAAAATTTGATTAACAAAAAACGTAAATTGAATGAAGGATACCTGATATCAATTTTGTTACTCTTCTTCTGAAGCAAAATTTGCCCACTGCTTGTAAAGCTCATTTGCGTGAGCTGAGATGCCAGATGCTAAAAGAGTACTGCTTCACCTGAGCATAATTATGTGTTGCTAAATGTAAAGGCGTACATCAGCGGGTCTGTTTTTAACGGATTTTTCCAGAACAATTATCATACGCCTATGTAATGACAATTGTTTTTCCTTATGGTGTAATATTCTTGAATTTAATCCATTAAAATTAAGTTGAAATAAAGTATGATCAGAAAATGATCTCTATATGCACGAAGCGAAGTTCATAAAAGATGATGATTGTCTGGAAAATGTTGATGTTGAAGGGCAAAGGGTTTTTCTGTGGACATCATTGTACATGTACGGTTTGTGCGATGATGTGGCATACATATGAATAAATTACGTACTCTAAACTGTAAGAATGATAATTTGATAACCCTTCTCCATCCCTGAGTACTTGTTCTCAAGTACTGGTTCTCTAAAATGCACTATTGACTGAATCAATAAGAACATAGACAACGCAGAGCAAAAAGGTTGTACAGTCATAGAGGAAAGATAACTGTGTCATTAATCGTCGGATATTTTATTAATCTTTAACATTTTAAAATTATAATGAAATTTTATTGATGAATAGCTTAAAAGCATCCTGATATAGGATGTCAAGACTAGTGTTTTAAGAACTAGTGGTGCTGAAGTACGTTCAGATCACTAGTTTCAAAAGTGATCCCGGGAAGTAGTTCAATATATCCAAATAGATTCTAAATAATTTCTTATCAAAAGTATCAAGTCAATACATTTCTCATGCTCTTTTTGAGAATTAGAAAATTTGATCATATATGTCAAAAAGCAACACTTACAATGAACATCAATTTTTGCCTAACATCGAGCAACGGAGATCCTACATCCAGAGAGAAATACTAACGTCACTCCTCGTATACTCTACAAGTCCTCAGAATTTTTCTTTCTTCCGGGATTTGTGACAAAAAATATTCTGTTTCTTCTAATATGTATTTCACCCCATAATTCATGAATTATCATAAGGTAATATACAATAAATGGTAGCAGTACTCGGGTTCCAAAGTCACTAATTGTATGTGATCAACCTGTTATTTTTGCCAATTCTCATGAAGAAAAGAACAATGTTATTTCAAAGCCAAGTCAACCACGTTTACGCTCAAATAAAGCTAAATCAATATTTTTGACGATATAAAATGAAACTGTCCTGCTTGGTTACGCGCATTTTTAAGTAAATTGCTGCAGTCTGTTCATAGCCTCTCAAAGAAACGGGGTGAAAAATAAAATGGCAATGCCTCCTCTCTCCTTCCACCGTCTAGAAAGAAGTGGCCTATTTACTCAAAATTATTCATCAGTTCTATGAATAAAAAGAATAGTTCCCTCAATGAAAACTACGCTTTACATTATAAAAGCCTCAGTAAATAAAAAATGAGTGGCTTGAAATTGAAAATTTTCAATGTCAGAAAAGCCTCATAAGTATTATATAGCCACCGTATTTGTTTTGAACTTTGGTAAGCAAATCCGATGGTCTCAAGAAACTGGTTGGATTCGAGATCAGGAGATGGATGCTCGAGCTGAAGTTCTCTCTATTTTCTCACGCTCTCTTAGGCAGACCGTGATATTACGACGTAATATTAACATTCTTCATTATTCCACGCAGTGATCAACGCACCAACGCATGTACCTGCGCTGTTTATAGCCTACTCTGCATTCTTTGCTGCAACGTGTACACATTCTGACCTTTGCACTGCCGGATGTTGTCGAGCGCTGCTTTTCAACGTTCAAACAAGCAAAACAGACATTTTGAAAGCATTTATCCACGCTGCTGTACGTCTTTCTCCTTGACGTGCAGTCTGCTTTAACAAATGAAGAAACCATTGTGCTTAAAAAGGTATTCAAATTATTTCATCATAGTATCTGAACTTGTACAAATCTCTGTGAGGCGCCTGACTTTCATTCTTTACCCGCTGTGGGCGATTAAACAGAAATCTCATTCCAGCTACTGTTTATCCGTTGATCGTATGCCTTTCTATGTGAGCTATCTTACCGTTGTAATATACTGATCGCCTCAATATACCTGTAATTTACATCAACAATCATTCGGCCTCGCTGTATGTCTTTCATCATTAATATAACATGATATTACCAGAACAGATTTTTTGAACTACTCCCAACAGATGTAACAATCGAATTATTAGCACGCGCTAATTGAATTATCAACACGCAGTAATCAGATAATTAACACGCAGTTATCGGATAACTAACACGCAGTAATCGAACAATAAAGCTCCGTTCACTCCTCTGAGTGGAGTTAATGAACCATGCAGCCTCGTTGTTTTGTATCCCACCTATACACATCTCTCCATACAATACCATCATACTCAGTCTTATTTGTGCTGCTCAGTGTTATACTACAATTGTACAAGAATGCCCAGCCTGCAGGAACCTCATAAAAATTTACATTTCCTAGAAATCGATATTCATGTGTTAAGTGAGGCCGCGCAATGTTGATAGGGTGTCTTGATTGGCAGTACCGCTGTGGTAGCCTACACCTCTGACCTGATCACTCTCTAATTATGTGTAGTTAACATCGCAATGTTTTCATCCTAGTCAAGTGATGTGGCACTGTTGTGCCCGGCGCAAGACAAAGGATGACAAATTCTTGGAAAGGAACCTGTGTCTCAGAACTACAGGAACTTTTTGAGCTCATAGGAGTGAAGTAATTAAGTGCGTTTTGCAACAGGTTCACCTGCTCCACTCCTATTTTTCATTAGTTAAGACAGAGGAGATGAATTCTAATTCGGTAAGCAGTTGCCATTCGATTAAATGCCCGTAGCAATGATATGAAGTACAACAGTACTCGTACGTATTTCTTTAAAGTATTATATATTAATTTCATAAACAGCTCTAGCCCGTGTGTCGTGATGAACTGCCACCACAGCCCTGGGTCACCAGCTGGGCGGTGTGTGAGGTACAGCGTCTGTGTAGATGCAGGTAGTGAAGATCCAACCACAAAACACCGTTTTGTATAATATGTGCCATTGTATAGTTAAAGTTATTGTAGAATATTTTATGGAGACTTCAAAATAGAAACTAATAGGGTAATCTAGTGGCTTCACCTTTCATTGATAGCACATGGTATTTTAGGTCTCCAATATATTCAACTAACACTAGGTTTTTTCTTATCTAGGTACTTTCCTTGCCCCCTCCCCCCGTCCCCCAAGGATTACAGCGATAATCAGGTTTCCCCGTCATCATTTCTGAAACATGCAAACGTTTTCATCACGACTCATATTCACACGTACAAGTTGAGAAGGGAAAATTTCTCCACCTACTTAAGAAAACAGGAATCAGAATATTATGAGTATGCGTTCTCATAAATTTTATGCGTTGCAAAATGCTCAGTTGTTCGGAACCTTTCGTGAACGCGTAACGATCTGCCAAGGCTGGACGAGCTGACGTACGAACAAACGTACACTCTAAGTTTTGACCGGTCCTGTGGTGCAGTCCGCATGGAGGGCAGGGCCAGGATGAGCTTCCTTCAGTCGTGTAGCGGCAGTAGTGGCGTGTGGGCGTAAATGTGTAAGCAATGGTGTGTCAAATTGGAACTCGTGATTTACCTCCTCTCTTGTGTTTGATAAGACCAATGTTAATTTTCCACGAATATTGCCATAATCATATGAAATACAAAAGCGCACTTGTGCTATTTGTTCACTAATTTAATACGTTCTACGATCCTGAAATTGTTTACCATTAAATGCTACATAAAATACGCGATCTTTTCTCATTATTGTGTATGTCTAACTCAATTATTACGATTATCCATTTTTAGAAAGCTAAAGAATGTGTAGTGTGGCGCCATTGGTACTCTTGTTACCATATATATTGCGGAATCAGCATTTTATGTATCAAGTATTTCAAAAAGCTGTTCAGTGCTGGTAAATTTTAAGAAACTAAAAAATCAGCCTTGGGAATATATCGACAAAAAGTACTGAGAAATGCTGTAGAGTTTTCGTAAAGCCTGATTGAGATGTCCTAGGAATTAGGAGGACACTGCAACACTGCTATCAGATGTCTGGGGCTGATAGGCATGGCACTGTTGCTTCTAGCAAACATGAACACTACAACTTGTGCTCTAACTAGTAGCGTAAAGCTTAGGCGCTACTGCACTATAAATGGACAGAGATGTCAGACATATGAGAGATGAAAGAGATACATGAGAAGTCAGAGAGATTTAAGAGACAAGAGATGTAAGAGAGAGACATGAGAAGTCAGAGAGATTTAAGAGATCAGTGATGAAAGAGATACATGAGAAGTCAGAGAGATGAAAGAGATGTGTGAAAAGTCAGAGAGTTAAGAGAAAAGGGATGAAAGAGATTTAAGAGATAAGGGATGAAAGATACATGAGAAGTCAGATATATTTAAGAGACAAGAGATGTAAGAGAGATCAACGATACATGAGAAGTCAGAGAGATTTAAGAGACAATAGATGTAAGAGAGATGTGTACGTGAGAAGTAGAGATACGAGAGCGTAGTGATAGCAGGGCTGTATACCTGTCTGTAAGAGGCTTTCACGTGTGTGCGCTGCATTCAGAAGTAAGATGCCAGTGGTCAAGTGGTAAACACATCAGAAATGAAGACCGTCATCTTCACGTAACCATTTAGTGACGGGCAATTTGAGCTCTCAGGTGCACTCGCACATCGTGACTTCAGCACTTGTAGTGCAGTAAATGACTGGCCTTATTTACGATGAACATTCCGTGTAGATAAGTTTCAAGTCAATTGGCGGAATTGTGTGAGTGATGCGGTGTTCGCTTACCTTCTCTGGATACATTTTGGGTGTCGTGGCTGATCTAATTTTAGACCATAACCCTCATTAATGTGAACTAAAAGCATTATTTCGCACCAATGTGCGCTGAAGATGGTGAACCAACGTACTCTCACACCTGACTTGGTGCGCATTTGCCTGCATTTCTGAGTGCGCTCTCTGGATTTCATTGAAAAAAGATAGAGAAATAACTAAGCAATTTAGATTTAATGTTATGTGTAGTAAAAATGAGACGATATTACCTTCATTTCAAGTATTGTTCTTAACACGTTTTTTGTCTCCAGGGGCATTAATTCACGTAACTTAGATTTTGCTAGGCTAGCTTTAGAAGATCTAGGGAGCTGCTATAATAATACGCTTTTTCACGAGGACGATTGGATGGGTATTGCTTCTATTAAAATATCTTTCATTATATATGCCCTTCAAACTAGTGTTTTCAAAAGAAAGGCTTCATTGTCCGTGACGCGTGATAAGTAGTCTACACAACTACCTGAAAGACGGGAGTCTAGCCGTGAATTATTTTCATTGAATAGCAGTGCTGGATTTTCAGGAGTTTCTTGAGGCACTGAGAATATTTTTGTGTGGAAGATGCAGGCGCTGGCAGGGGCTCTGAAGAGGAGCCCAGTGCTCACTAACACAATCGTCTACGGAACGCTGTATGTCTCTGCAGAATTCGGACAACAAATGTTCTCAAGATACACATCGGTGAGACCCTCTTTACTACCATAGTCTTACTGAGGATATGGAAATTTGTTCTCAATTTTCAGCTGTTTTCATTCCTGTTAAATCTCTTTTATGATGATTTTGGGTTGAGGCTGGATATGAAAAAAGTTGATGTTGCTGTAGAGGGAAGTAGATGTGACTAGAGGTAGGTAGACGTGACTGTAGAGGGTAGAGGGGTAGATATGGCTTAGAGTGTTTCATTTAATCTTACACTATCCTCTTTCTTTAATCAAGGCCTTCAGTAAATTTAGAGTGAAACTCGGACAGTATAGGTTAATCATATACTATCTTCATCATTGCAGTTTGAAACATAATTCGTTTGAAATATCACAATCGATACCGATTCTCAAACATATCAATACACAATGAATAAGTTTTACCCTTATCTATCGTTGGCACACCACATACAACGAAAAACTTCAAAAACTTAACATCTAGGCCCATTTTTCTGGAATGTTTTTCAATATGTTTTTGTATTAATCAGCGTAGATCTCTTGACGTTCATTGATAAAAGTACGATAGTCAGTGGAGTG
This sequence comes from Trinorchestia longiramus, assembly GCA_006783055.1. Classification (NCBI taxonomy): domain Eukaryota; kingdom Metazoa; phylum Arthropoda; class Malacostraca; order Amphipoda; family Talitridae; genus Trinorchestia; species Trinorchestia longiramus. Next base: position 85,755 of record VCRD01001311.1, read on the forward strand.
TGAGGCCGTCACCGTGCCTCGGAGCCACATGGCCTTGTGCTTCATCCAGCCAATTGGCGCGATGAGGTTGGTGTTGCTGTGTAGCACGCCTGCCCTACATGAGTTCTACAGAACACCTCTTAACTCACCACCTTGTTTAGTGAATTGAATTCAGTTTTAATTTCATAACCTGGATTCTAAATCATTGGTCCTTACATTCATGACGAGTATCTTTTCCAAAGCAACACTTGAGAATGCCTAGTAATGCGTGCTAGTGTTTCTGGGTACTCGTAATATCTCAGAAGCTACGAGTTCAAGCTTTTTTTATGCAGTGCATCTACAGTCTCCTCCTTGTCGTGTTCTTTCTCTGCCAGTTATCTGTTCTCACGTTATCTGTTTGCTCAGGGTTGAGTAGTAGGTGTTTTTATATTGAATATATATAATTATCTACTTATATAATACACAGTGTTTATCTCTATTTCTCTATTTGTGTGTTCGTCCCATTTCTTCCAATCTATTACTAAATAAAAATTATTGAACTGAAATCAGAATCTAAAGTAAATAACTACTTTGACTTTTCTTCCCGTTACTCTATTAAATATAGATATTTAATTAATTTCCATGTAAAAGTGAGAAATATTTTTATTTCATAGATCCTTGTTCTTTATCACATTTAAACTGTGAAATTCACACATTTAATATCACATTAAAACACGGCCATATTATTGGTTGGTAAAATACAGAATGGAAGTTCTGTATATATGCACGAAAAAGATTCATTTAAACACAATAAAAGCTCGTGAAAATCAATGAAAATTTTCCTTCATCATTACAAGAAAAGTTGTACTGAAGGACAGCTAAATCATTGAACGCACCATTCCTGTTGTATGTCTTTTTGATTAATTCATATGTAAAACTGTAAAATGTTTTTATTTCATTATTTCATAGACCTTTAATTTCATCACTTTTTAAATTGTGGAATTTATACGAGTACTATCCAGTCACAATATATTAAGCAGTTACGCCTTATGGAATGACAAAATTTCCATGAGTAGCTGGAGTAATCGTGCTGGCGCTAGCGTGCATGTCAGCAAGGTAAGCATTGAATTGATGAAGATGGGAGTAAGCGGAGCGAAAAAATGGAAGACAATGTCGTGTACGTGATCTGTGAATAGAGATGGTCTCCCCAGCTTCATCTCGCTGCTAAGGAGGTGAATGCTTGACCTGAATGAAAACTTGAGATGTCCAAATTCTACCACGTACACGCGGCAGCTGCGTACATACAGATGTGCACCGTGGCGCACGCACTACACAGTTACTGGGCATATTCTTCTCTAGCTCTGGTGCACGTTGCTGATTACGTGCATGTTTTATTTTGTGAAGCCGGCTACAGTTTCACCAGTCAGACGACCTAACAGGTCTACATGGCTCTGGCCACAAATGGATCAACCCAAGCCAAGTTATCGCTAGGCTAGCGGTGAATTTTAAAGTTTATGGTACAATCAGTGCAAATCAACGCAAATAAGTGATAATCACTTCGAAAGATGCATAAGATTTTTTATTTGAATCAGGCAAACAAGTTAAGGTAGTCGTGAGCACCCAACCGGTCCACATGAGTAGTGTGCGTGGCAGCGCGCGTACATGGTGTCGCCTACGGCAGTACGCAGCTCTACACACGTGTACTCTCTTCAGGCTTGCCTGATCTTCAAGGTGTCATGAAATTTACTCTAGCATCGAAATGGCTCATGTGAAAGAAAAAGAAATAGGTTTAGTTTATTCACTGTAATGTATGCATTATTCTAATTACTAAAGTTCATTTGGAAAATTATTTGTGTTTTGGGAGTACTTATGTAGTTTGCACATAAAGTTTGCAGTCAACAAATTAATTTGTTAACACAAACACGAACTGTACGTTCATTCTTTCGTGAGTACATTAGGGTGGTCCTTATTTATTTATACACAAATGTAATGGGGCCCGGGGTTTTCAAATGGTCTTGAGGTAGAAAAACTGTGGTTGAATTTTTCAAGTGATCTGATAATTAAACGAATAGCGCTGACCAATTTAAATATAAATCTACAGAAGCCTCCAGTCTATTAGATATTTAGATCTATATTTGAATTGGCCTGCACTGTTCGAACAATTGTCTGATCGCTTTAATAATTCAGAAACAGTTTTTTACCTGAAACCGAACATTTCAAAACCCTGGCATCTTTAAAATCTACGAAAAAGTAAAAAGGAGCACCTTATGATATATATGTATGCACATATATATATATATATATATATATATATATATATATTTGAATTGGCCCCAGCTGTTCGAATAATTGACAAATCGATCTGTAACTTTCTATGTTTCGTTTCTACATATAAAGGAACCAATTCAGATTCCGGGACGCAATGAATTCAACATTTAAATATTAGGTTATTATAAAGACCACTCTACGGTACATCTAGGTAGATCGGCTGGCAAAGATACCGGCCTGAAAAGTGCTTTTGTTTCATAATTCAAATTAACTAGCTTTATCACTATTCATCTTTATCATGTAAAAATGTTATTAAAATAATTTGAATCAAATTTCAAAATATTATGGCGCATTTTATCAAATTCAGAAAAACAATGCTGTCGACTTATAAATGGTTCTCATGAATTAAAATGTGACATTTCAGATTAATGATTTGTGACTCTGACTTGTGTTTCAGGAGGAGCTGAAGCCTGGCGAGCAACACCCTCCCATAGACACGGGGGCGCTGGCGAGGTTTGGTGTGATGGGCACTTGCGTGCTCCCACACACTCTCTACCAAGCGTAAGTCTCTGTACCTCAGTGGCTGCTGTCATTTCCTGCCTTAACCTGTTAACGGTCACCGCTCACTCAACAATAATAATACTATTGTCATATTACAATTGTAATATGACAGCAATAACAACGCTAATTGAACTAATAAACATTATAACATCATATGATGTTAACGCCGCTGTGGTACCGTCGAGCATCTACATCATATGGTGTAAGTTGCCGGTAGAATGCAGCTCCTACAAACATCATATGATGTAAATAACGCTTAACAGGTTAACTTCTGTACATCAGAGCTTGCAAGAATATTTTTCTTTGACAGAAGAGGATATGGCAAGTGTTCTTAGAATTATGGTCGCTCGTCAAGGCCGGGGTGTGAATGGCAGTAACAAAAAATGAACATCTCAAATGAACTCCGTGATTTGGAATTTAAATACGTAATCTGTATTCTCATTATTTTTAGCTCTATACATGTAATGAAAGAAAGGAAAACTCCGCTATGTTCCTCCCACACTTCATTATCCGTTACTGATGGAGTTTTATCATCTGCAACGCGTTCATGCGTGTTTACTCTGCAAACAAAGACAACCTAACTTCATTTTTGGTGTAATATACAATACATGTATTGTAATGACATTGGTTTTTAATTTTCAATACTAACATCGTAATACTAATGATGCAGCTTCCAGCAACTGTTCCTGTCCTTGTGTAGTATGCCTCGAGGTAGAGGCTTGTAGAGAGCCCAGAGCCCCTAGATGATGGGTTAGGTTGGAGTTTTTTTGGTGATCACTCACTGGTCTCAGGTATGTGTCGGAGCGTGATACACTGTGCGTGTGCAGCATATCTTTCTCTCGGCAGAGCATCCATGACATTGTATATTAAAAATATCTGAATGCCTGTGCGTGACAAACCTGCACAAACAGAATCAATGCGTGGACGTGTATAAAATTTACAGTTAACGTGATGATGAAGTTCAATAGCTTACAATAGTAGCAAAACTTAACTTAGATATGGTAAGCATGTCTCTGTCTTTCCTTCTCATATTAATTGCTAGAATTTTTATTTATGTATTTATTTAATAGGATACACGCAATTCTGTGTTATTAACAATATTGTTCATTTCGTACTGTATGTGTTTTGGTGATTATGTAAAGGAATAAGTAAGACCCAGCAGTACTTTTGGTAATAAAATTATTATGTTATGTAAAATTGCTGTTTTTATATCCCACTGGAGGTTGAAAATAAATAGCTCTCGTATTAATAAATCAAGATCTAATGAGGAAACTAGACCTTGAGATCAATTTTGTTTTCTATTACTTTTAGTACTTACTCGTGCGGGTATGTTGCATGGACGTATAAAGTTAAAAACTCTGTTTTACCCGTGCTCAGATACAAGAGGCTCGACGCCTGGTACCCTGGCAACAGCGGCCCCATGGCTCTACGCAAGCTGGCGATTGATGCGTTCATCATCACTCCCTTCAACTTGACGCTCTTTTACATCGGTACACCTTGATTGAACTCCTGCTTACTATCTTGTGAATTTGCCTATGCATGTTCCTTTGTCGAGCATTAAAAGAACAAAGTTATAACTACGAAATAGGAATTACAAAGTTTTGCAAATGAGATAACGAAATTTTTGAGATGACAGTCGCATTAAGCTGAAACCTTATTTTTGCTGTTTTTCTATTGTGCACTGGCGATTGAAATGAAAAAGCCTACCTTATTCGATATTTTAAGTGTAATTGGCGCTTCAGAAACGAAGAAATTACCAGAATTCACCGTTTTAAAAAGAAAGCTTGACTCAGCAACTTGTTTATAAAGGTCGGATCATTATTATACACAGCAGGGATCATAAGTATGTACAGCTGGGATCAGAAGTATGCACAGCAGGCTTCGTGTGAAATACAAGACATTGGCATGGCTTCTTTATGTTATTTGCTCTATGAGAAGATTGCTGGAAGAGCGATTACTGTTGCCATGGTTACAAAGTGCTGTAGCTGTTCTTAATAATGGGGGTCTGCAGTTGTTCTTTTTTTATGAATCAAACAATTAATTCATGTTTTGTAATTTATAATGAATGTTAAATGAACTACTTTGCATATCTGATTTATATGAAATAACGACCAGGCTTCGTTCAGAAAAATAAATGATACTAAATCCGCTGCCATTTTAGGAATATCCTACAACAGTAGGGAGTCTGTCAGGAATTATGTATGTGTAGTAAACTTATATTTACCGTGATAAAGTAAGGACGCTTTTCCCAATTTTAAAATCTTCTGGGATTCTATTCATTTCCCTGAAAATGTCTGATCTCAGTTGGTATGCTAAGATTCTCTCTTTACTTAGCTTTATATAAAGCTCATTTTCAATTGATAAATAGTATCGAAGTTTTCCTATCATTGGTGGCAAAAACTCATCAGTTTGATATTAATAACTAGATGTTTTTCCTTTCGCACTAATGCTTCAGTTTTTGATATGGGAGCTGCAATGGTCTGACAGCAGCCTAAGCCTGAACCAGACTGCCTGGGAGACCTTCTGTCACAGTTGACCTCCTCTGATGTCTAGTTTGTTTTTAATCTTTTTGCTAAGTTTACACTCGAACTGGAGTTCGTGTTCGTCAAGTTTGAATGTAGTATACTTATTTTAACATGAACTTGATTAATTGCATTGTGGCTTTTCTTATTGCGAAATACAATTAAAATGTTTTGTATTTCGTGGAATTCTTGTTAGCCCAGTAGGTAGAAGCGATGGCTCCTGCTCAAAGTGTTTGGGTTCTGATCTGTCCAGCAGCACTGAGGTGCTCAAATTATCGTTGGTGGAACAGCTTGGTGTGTTGTCCGGTTACTGACAATGAAAGTCGAAAAGACATCCTTAGGAGAAGCTAAGAACCATCCTGGTCTGTACACATTGACAATAGGGCTAAAGCCGTCGAAACTTCATTTGTTTGTGTCGACACACATGCGAGTATGTTGGAAATAACAGGGACACCTCGATTACGACCTTCTACATTCATAATTTCCTGTTTGATTCTCTCTCAGGTATGAGCGCCATGGAACGCAAAGAAGACTTACTGGCAGAGTGGAAGGCGAAGTTAATACCTACATTCATAGTAAGTAGAAGTCAAAGTTAATGAAAATGTTCATATTAAGTGGAAGGCGAAATTAATACCTACATTCATAGGATGTGGAAGTCGAAGTGAATCCCTACATTGATTGCAAATGCAGAATACCTGCAACGTGAAATTTTAAATCCATATCTGCAGGGTTGTCTGCTGCGGATGGCATCCAAATTTGATAATACAGGGCACTCATTTTTTGAACAAGCATAAATAAAAATTATGTTGTAAAATTATGTATCGGGCATGACCATTCTTGGTGTTTTATAGTTATGAGAGTCTTCTTTATTGAATTAATTTCATTTGAAGGGATATCTAAAACTTAATCATTCATAGTATTGTAGGTAATCTATGTATTGATGTACAATTCGGCTTAAAGGTATGATATACTCTATCTTAATCACAAAAATATTTCAGGCGTGTGACATCTCTGAAAATAAATTATGATTAAATAGTGTTTAATTATGTATGGTTCTATTTAAGTCGTATGATTTATTTATTAATAATTTTTCAGACGGCGAGCTGTTTCTGGGTGCCTGCAAACTTCCTCAACTTCAAAGTCCTACCTCCTCACATGAGAGTTGTCTTTGTTGGAGGATGTCAGATCATCTGGGTCTCCATTCTGTGCTGGTTTAAGAAGCAAGAATTTTAATGGCTCAAATCGTTTTATCCATATTATTATAATCATGAATGATACATGTATATTAAAATAGGAATTGAATACCTTTAATTGAGAGAGATTGGATGAGTGAGAGTAATTTTTCCGCGATGCTTGAAGTATATGTGCCCAAGGGTTTAACAGATACTGAACATTTCTCACACACACCCAAAATGGATTTTGTCGGAACATACATTAGGGTTTCTGAAGTTGGACCTCACGTATAGGTGTAAGCATAGAAGTGTATGAAGTATCATTTACCGGAGTCCTCTGTACAGATAGTACTATGAATACCAGATTTTCACATGAAACAGTGCGTGTGGATTTGACTGTTGTAAACTTGTTAAGTTCAGTCTAATCAATCTCTTGTGGAGAGTGAAGACTGATGTTTCTCTCGTAGAAATGTTATCTGTTCATCTCATTGCATAGACACAGTAAACTGGCCGGCGATTTAAAGTGTCAGTCTTCTCTTCACGGAACGTATGAACGGCAAAGGAATAATTTTATCTCCAGTAGAGGTCATGATGCGCCTGCTTGTCTTATCCATACAAAAGTCTTTTCATTCTCTGATAAGAAGGATGACGTTCTTTGGGGATACGGATATTCGTCGTGTTTTATATTGCGGCATTCATCTGGAAACTGAACGAGTAGTGAGTTCAAAATTATTGCGCGTGCCATCAATCGATGATAATAGTTTAGACCAGAGCGGGCTGTAGGAAATATTTCTCTTATGTACGATCTTTCCCGACAATGTTTCCGTGCTCTGTCGCTCGACACATAACCTCATCTGCCAGTGTACCTCTACCTCGAGACACGGATGAAAACAAAGTCGATCATCTTTGATGTCAGATACTGCTGACCAGTTCAACGAGCCAGCTCTTAATTTGCTCTGTGTCTGACACGCTCTCAGAATATTTCTGTATCGAGTTATTTTGCGACGGGAGAAATAAATGAATTTGACCAATTATGAACTTCATATAAGCAAAATTGGGATTTATTGACGTAACAGATATTTTGCAACCTTGTTGAGAAAAAATAGGTATTCCTGAAAGAATCTATCGATGTTGAAAACTTTCTCGGTTAGTTCTCGCTATCTTCAATGATCTTGCGGAATTTATAGTTAATTCCATCACAGAAAACAATGGGTTATCTTGTAGAGAAATACGCAATCAACGTACAATGAATGAATCATTGTACTTCCTTTTTATATCGGGGAGGGGAGATGAGCTCAAAACCCACCGCTGAACAGCGATCTCCAGTCAAACGCATTTTGTTTTAGGGCGAGTAAACTGGCTAGTATGCCTCTGTTGTTAGTTTACCTCTGTTTCGTCATTGAGGAATTTCTTCCGTCACATCCATACTTCTCGACAGAAAAGACAAAATAAGCGACAGGGTCCTATTTGAGTTGCGCCAAATGACATAAGCCTTTTTCTCTTTCAGTCTCCAGCGCACTCTTTTGCTCTTTCCTAAGACATCGCTCTTCTCCAGGGCGTCTCTCACACACTCACCTCAGCTGTCTTTCGGCACGTTCCCATTTTTTCTTCAATTAAATCCTGTCGGTCCTAACTTAAAAACCCAATATTGTATATTTTGCGTATCAACGAGATTGGAATAAACTATTTTTCTTTCTTTCTAATGAAGTCTACATACACAACTCGCTGGAAATAAAATACGAGAAATAAACAAGCAAAATATATATTCTGTGATGACAGATACATAGTAGATTTAAATTGTTGATGGTACTGTACGTATTTTTGGCCTTCACGTAAGTCGTAAACGTAAAATAAGATGTATAATATCAAAAACTATTGCAGTCAGCATTGCAAGTCTACTGCTTACACTGATCCTATGGATCAAACTTGTGATGACTCGCATTCTCGCCCAAGTTTCCCTGACGCGCGGAGAGGTTGGATAATACCATATCGTATGAACTGATTTATACCTGAATACTGAGTAACTTTTTAGCTTCATTGTTCTACTGGTCTTTGTAATGACTTCCTTGGTTTAACGTCTCCTTGATGGCAGGAACCGAGCGCGCAGATTCAAACTTCTACTATGCGTCTACATCTGCTGATAGTGTGCCATGCAGCACCGCAAATCAGGCAAATTTAGTCAACTGTGGTGTTTGCTAGGAACGTTTTTGTTGTACAAATCTTACATTCCTGATTATTTCAAGGTTAAGCCATCTACTGCAGCTACGCAAATGACGCAACACTAGAGCTTTACGTTCCAGATAGTAACGTTCCGTCGTAATTGTTGATTTTATCCTTTCAGCAAGTAACATTTATAGAGCTTGTTCACTGATTTCTCTCAAGTTAAATTTTTTTTAGCATGTGTGTTTGGATTTTCCTTCACTCTTAATGAGTTGGTCTATATTCACGACAACGTCTTCATTCTATACCATTCAACTTCAATTTAAATTAAACTAAGTTTAATCCAAAGAAAGTTAAGTTCGATTTAAAATAAGTCGAGTTCAATTTAAGTACGTCAAGTTCAATTTAAAATAAGACAAGTCCGATTTCTAAAAAGTTACACCCAATTTCAAATGAACAAGTTCAAAGGACCATCGATCAGTTTCATCGTGTTAGAATTTACAACGAATGATTTCAGTAATAAGCGCTGGTGCTATATATTTTATCCTTGTGTCTATTATATTCACGTTATGCAGGGTGGCCCATAAGCAAGGTACCGTTTTAAAACTATTATAGCTATGAAGTTACAAATGGTAAAAAGATTTAGTTAATTCTGGATGAATAAGGAGATATCAAAGGTTTCTACCAGCGTATCCGACAATTACAATACATTGCCCAAAAAATCATGAAATCCACCCCTCAAAATGAATCGCTGCGCAACGGAACAACTAGCAAAAATAGTGGAACTTAACTTCCGATGTGCTTGTTCGGTTACTGCAGTTAAGAGGAATTACAGGAATATTGATGGTATTGAAAGAAGTCCTTCGAAGAAGTGCATAAAAAACTGGCATTGAAATGTAGAGAAACTGAGACAACAGCAGACAGACAACGTTGCGGCAGGCCACGGACCACACGAACTGGTGCTTCAATTCAGCTTGTAGCAACGTGTGTTGCTGATCGGCCCAAAACGTCAACTAGGAGACGTTCAATTCAATTGAGAATGTCACGTACCTCACTGCAACGTATTTTGGTAAAAGATCTGAAGTATCATCCACATAAAATTCAATTAATTCATGAACGATTTTATCACGTCTTTGAGGATCATTGGACCATATTTTTTTGAAGATGCTAATGGCGATGCAATTTGTGTTGATGGAAACCTGAATAGACAGATGACTCAAGAATATTTGACACCTGAAATTGGAGATAATAACACAGAGATTGCCTTTTTCTAACAAGATGGAGCTACAGCGAAAGAAACAACGCAAACGTTAAAAGCAATTATTCCGTACAGAATAATTTCTCGTTTTAGTGATACACCGTGGCCGCCTCGACCTCCAGATCTAAGTGATCCTGATTTCTTTCTCTGGGGATACTTGAAGGAAAATGTTTACATTGAAATGCCTGATACTTTACAGCAATTGAAACTAAACATCATTCAAGAGATCAACATTTCACCAGAGACATTAAGGTAAGTAATGAACAGCACCGTTGAAAGAGCACGCTATTGTTTGACTAATAATGGAGGTCATTTAAAAGATATTGTATTCCATAGTTACACGTATTTTATTGTTTCATTTATAAATTTATATTAAACTTTGAAATTTCTTCTTTCATTCTGAATTAACAAAATCTCTTTACCGTTTTCAGTTTTATAGCTATATTAATTTTAAAAAGGTGCCTTACTTATGGGCCACCCTGTACATATATTTCTGCAAGCTGCTTTGTTCTTCCCTCCATGAGAAGATTTGGTCAAGAGTATAACACCAATAAGAGTGATTCTAACTGCAGTGAGACCAGTCGTATTGTAACACCATTCAAAAAGTCTAAAAGCAGAACCAAAAAGGGAATTATAGAAACAAGTCATTCCCAAGCTTACTCACTGTTCGATAAAATTACCAGGCCATCGTATAAGTAACGTCTCATTTTAAAATATATGTGTTGAGACATGCACTTCGTGTAATGCTATGGATTTCTCTTCGCGACTTAATTACTCAAAATAACTCCACATTAAAGATTCATAATTGACAGAAGGACCAAGTTTCCTAGGTACCCCGGACGGTAATTCTGATCAGTGGATTTATACCTATAAGGATTAACTGAACATTAAGATGTAAAAATTCTACCACTATCTTTGTTTGAAGCGCAGGAAATAAAACAAAGCGTATCTTTCATCGTATGTTAACAACCATTGTTCGCTGGAGCTAGACAAAATAAATATATGCATTTATATTCTTACACTACGCGTCCATTCATACACTATGACTGTACTTGCTGCTAAGTTCGATGAGAGGACGATCTGTAAGACTCAAGGAACATGAAAATGAGCTCACGCTTCACACCAGGAACATAAACCTTAACGGCTTCCCTTGATGAACATCCTAAGCAATATAATGGGCTTCGGTACTTTTTAATAAAAATGATAGTCGTACAATAATAGAAAGATCCGGAGACCACTCTCTGCAACGAAGACGAGTCGAGTTAAAAGATCCAATTAACAAATTTCTTGATCCTGTAGTTGCTGTTGAAGGTGCAAGGGAGTATCGGTAATTCATTTTCGTTTTACAATGTAATCCTAATAGAAAGTACAGAAATGATAATGAGTTGACGCATGAAATACTTGTTAACACGTGTAATCTCAAGGCAAGTCACATCATTACGTGTTTCTGTTAAAGCATAACCTGTACTGACACTTCTTTCTTGGGGATTTCTTGAGTTCCATTGTCATGCGGAATCAAATGGAGCAAATATACAATAGCTGATAAAAACATGCGCAGTCATCATTGAAGTCATGACGTTCTGTTTAGTGTGGGCAAATACATTTCTGATAAGTTTTTAGCGGAATTACACAATGGAAGGTCATGGTACCACACAATAAGCACACTAATTAATAAAAAATAATAAAGTTTTTATAAGCTAAAAAAACGTTTACCGGTATTTTGTTTAACCATCTAGATACTTGAAGACCTAATTTCGTGTGTCAACTATGAATGCCATCAAAAACCATATCTCCGTTTCGGGTTAAACCTGGAGTGATAAATTGCATGCACAAGGCTACCACAGCATCAGTCGCTTTGGAACACAAGCCAGGTAGTAAATTGATGATAGATCGCCGTTGCTTGATTTGATTACTTCCAATGTCTTCAGGCAAGGGAATTTTCCTGAAACTGAAATCCAGCGAACGCTACGAGGAGCGGCCCACATTTTCCCTCGTGGGGGTAGGCAACGTTATCGCTGACATGGTGAGAGCTAATTTTTACAATGCAAACCAGGAAGCCTGACCGACATATAAAGCCAAGGTTCAGGTGATGAAAATGACGAATAGCAGCGAAAGAAAATGTCATGTCCACCATACAGTTCAAAACCCAACGCAGTAGATCACGTTATGCTAACACGAATATCTATATCTACCTGCTGTAGGAAAATCTTCGTTAGACTTTAAAGGAAAACATGATCACCACGCGTATATTAGTGCACAAACAACATACATGACAGTCGATGACAACTAACATCACGCTAGAGCGCTGGTGTCTGAAGGCCTACAGTTCGTTCACTCACAAACTACCAGTCCAGCATCGTCACTCCCTATCCAGCTCAGTAAAATAATGAACGCGTAGGTTCGACCACACAATTACTTCTTAAATTAACTGCTCCTCACTTTATCCCTAAAAGAACTAAAGCAAGAAAGTGGTAGTGATTGACATGAAAAATACAACTCATTGCAACGCTGAAGGTTAACATTCCTCGACGCAAAGTCACTGCAGCTCAGCTGACCATGTTTTGCCCCCAATCGAATATCACATGGAGCAATAGCAAGGAGGAACTGTATGTGTTCCTTTCCGTAAGACGGGAGACTATAAAGACGGTAACTTGTGAAGCTCACTTCACGAACAAAGACAATGAGAAGAATGAAATGGAACGAAGGAACTCCCACAGTATTTCGCCGGAATGACGTGGCAGCCACCTCCACACCAGAAAGCGAGGAAGAGAAAAGGAAAGAGAAGTGTTAGTTAATTCTGTTTTGCCAATCTCAATCAGAGCCAAAAAAACAGAGTTCATCACTTGGATGAGATACCTCAACAGAACTTGGGTGCGCAAAGCCCCACAGACATGCGAACGAGAAAATGTTGAGCAGCGTAACCCTAACCCCTGAAGTTTAGATGAACAGGATAGCTCATGGACTATAACAATACAGGGCCAAGGAAAAATGCTATAAGCAGGAAAACAATTATTTCATAACAAGCCCAAAGATGATCAAAATTTAGCTGATGCCAGTACTTGTCAATAAACACCAGGGCCATACCATAATAATGGTTGTATCATAATTAATAATCTACAGTAGTAGGTTCTAGCAGAAGATGATCTGTTTTGCACCAGTACAGATAGCCAGAAGACAAATAAGATATAGTACAAGTTATTCTACACATCGACTTCGTAGAATGTTATGGTTCAGTCATTTAATTTTTTTAGAAATACTGAAACGTCCCACCGCCTCATACGAAACACATAAGCACGTTTCAGGTAGCAAGTGTGTAACACAAACACCAAGTCAACCCCTCAGAGTAGTAAACTTAAATCAGGCAGCACATCTTCTCGAATATATTCCCCGCTTAATTGCGAACATGGAAGCACTTGCTGTTCGTAAAGCATGGTGTAAGTAATGAATGCAGCGTTTTTAATTAACGCAGTAATGAATTGGTTGCTCAGCTCAGTTCACATTGGTGGTCGTCATTGAATGAAGTCAGGACAGGCCTTTAAAATTTAAAAGAGAATACGAGTCAAGTGAAGGAACAAGAAATTTTTTACGGTTACAAAATTAGATGGATTTTAGAGTTTTATTGGAAATCTTCCCTTCTTCATTTATGGTAAAAACTTTAAAACAATAAATTAATAATAATAAACAATAATTGAATAGGAGCATGCGTTGATGAGCACAAAAAAAGATTCAAATTTTTCAAGAATCACGACTGGATGAACACATGCAATTTTGTGCACCTTTCACAAAGTTTGGGGCTGGTCCCTGTTTCTGTCTGTACACGCCTATAACAGCAAGATTAGAATGCACTTGCAAAATTAAAAATAATTAGAAACACATGTTGAACTAGGCGAACCTTTCCGTCAGATCGAACAAAACACTTCCATTGCAGGCTTTCCGAGACGAATTAACGCTAATTTGTTCAATTTTAAAATACATATTTTATTGAACTGATACACTGCATTATCGCTAAGAATGTTTTGACAGTGGCAGAGATAATCTCAACGAGATAAATACTCCAAAAAGAAATATAAATATGAATAACAGAAGAAACTAGTGCACGAGGTTGGTTACAAAAGAACGCCGACCTCCTATGGAAGAACATGAGAGCTAGAAAAAATCAAGATAAGGACTACCTAACTACAAAACTAAACTCATAGTAACCACGTGCTACGAATGTTGTTGATCCTTCAGTAAATACCTAGTCATACTAGAGAGGAGCACTAGTTCCACATGGAGCACGAACGAAGGCAGGCACTATCAGCATAACACACGACGGGCTCAGCAATTCTGAATATGCCAAGAAACACAAATAGGATTATCCATACATATATATAGTATATATCATACGAACATTTTTAGTGCTCCTCTTTTTAGGAGAATAACCATGAATCAAAATAGGATTAAACACGAAGTCAAGCTAATTAAGCCATGGTATGACACTGATTGCGTCAGTAGGCGGCTTATCATTTTGAGCAGAGTCCAAGCAGCCTCAGCTTGACAGCGTTCAAAACTTGCATGGTGGGCAACATTGAACTTGGAACAAGCGCCGCAATTGCCGTCCAACAATTAATATTAGAATACAAAATATTTCAATGAGTACGTAAATATGCGGACTTGCCATGCTGAGCACCATTGTCAGTCTCACACGATAGGAGATGCAAATAAAAGCGATTTTCAATAACTCAAATCATTTTGATATCCCTGTACTCTGTATGTGACTTCAGTCATAGCGTAGTCCGATCGCTACTGTAACTGCAGGGAGGCATGCAATAAAGAGGCACTGGAACTAGCAATAGAGCTGAGCAGAATCCATGGCCTCGAAACATGTCTTTTGAGGGCAGCACGACGCTCACACCAGCTCAACTATCCAGAAAATGTGCTGAGTCGACACTTTCTCCGGAGCTCTAAATTGTATCAATTGGTGCAACAATACCGGGACTCCGAGTACAGATAGTACATGTACAGCAACAGCAGCAATTTGCACACATTTGCCAACAATGCAAATAAGAATTTCAGGGACACACGTCAAGTCACGAGTTTCTTCTTCCCTCAGAACAGTGCGCATAGATGGCTAAGCTTCACTAGCGTAGAATAGTTCAGATATGAACGCTTCAATAACTTAACATAAACCTAATGGAAATAAAATACTTATCGTACATGATAATGCCATACAAAATAGAATACATGAAACACGTTCTGAGATACAAATAAAAAAAAGTTTGACCACTTGAGAGGAGGCAAACGAGAGCTCATCTCATTCTTAAAATTACTGAAAACCTAAAATAATAATAGCAAAACACATTGAAGAAAACTCACCATCGTATCTTCACAATGAAAGCGTCAGATTCGTAAACTGGACAGACACGACAAACAAGATTACTGGACCAAGTGAGCTGCGTCAGACGTTCAAACAGGCATGAAGGTCCGTCTCTTTAGGTTTTACTGACGGCGTGGGCAGTCGTAAGACAGAAGTCGAAGGATTTGTTAAATACAGCACGCTTGAGAGCACAAGCTAACTTGTTACTTTGCGCTGTCAGAGAGCTTGCACTGCCATGCCGCTTATAGTTTAAAATCTAACTCAACAATAAAGACCGAATTGAAGAGAAGTTTGAACCTAACGCCGGGTTCCCTCCAGCTCCTCTCTCTGATAAACCTCAGGATCATGACCTACATTTCACCTCCCAACGCCCTTCAGACTTGTACCAGCTTAGAGCTCTGCAAACTAAATGCAGTCACACAACTTGACGGGCAGTCCACAAACGGGCACAACTAGCCCCGATTCAAACTGTCTGCAGTCTCTAGCAATAACTCACACCAGTTCGAACTTTAGCATGCATACTTTTTTTTTTCTTAGGTATACTGCTGAAGAATATACTCGGGTAAGAGATAACTATCTTTTCATTTACTTCATATTGTACACGCAGTGAAGTACTTCAGTCTGGTAGGTAAGAAGCGTGTTGCTCTAACCTAACTCAACATTGTTATGCTCAACTTGACGTAAAAAAATTGATCAACAAATTTGAGAGCTGAATTATCAACACTTCAGATAGCCATTTTAATTTTCTACATGGAAAATCGAAGTTAAGCTAAACAAAGAAATGCAAAATTTTTGCTAGAGATGAAGAGGGAACGCGTCCAGTAGAGTAGAGCTCAGTTCCTCGCCTGCGTCTGTGCCGTAGTCTCACTTAACCTAACCACAGAACAAATTATTACTATTGTTATTTTATTTACTATAATTCTAACATTAAAACAAGAAAAGGACAAAGAATCGGCGCACGAAGACAACATGAAAGGCTAGAGTGCTCGAGAAGATCATCACAGAAAGTCGAGACTTGGGCCACGAAGTCCGGCGTGTTTAGGACGAGCGCAAGTCATAGCAGTATAACACAAACATTTGTGGGCAGTTGTCACAAGATATGTGCACTCATACCGGCCGTTGGCGACTGAGTGGGGCATCTATGAGTTGGAGTGGACAGGGTAAGTGAACTCCACAACCCAAATGAGGATCGCACAATACAGAGTGACGCTGTGGCTGACGAGGCAGCATCCATTTCATTGTTCAGCTACAAGCACAAGATGTCTGCTGCTGCACGACACGAGCGAGGTCTAGGCATGTCTTCCACGACGCCTGCTATTGCTTGTTCTAGAGACAGTCACTCAGACTTTCAAGTCGGTACAAATTTACGATGGTGGAGTTCTTTAAGAAACGGGCAAAACAACACATCTATAAGCAGACTGACGCATCAACTCCACCACAGAAAAAGCAAATGCGCAATAAATTCCTCGCTTATAGACCCAAGGAAATCAAGAGTTATTGATAAGGGCCTTCGATAGAAGGAAGAACGTGACAGCGTAACACTATTCTTTTCATCGTGACGCCACGTACTCGTATTTACAGCAGCTGCACAGCACACGCCATGCCATGAGGACAGCAAGAAGGACCATGATCTGAAGACTGTTCATGTATGTACACCTCAGGCAGGTAAGTCATGGGTAATTGTGATGATTAGCAGAATGTGTCGAACACTTGAAGAACACGTGATACATGACCAGTTGAGATTAGGACATCGATGAACACTGGCAGCAAGCCCACGGTGAATAACTTGATTAGCAGGTTATATTGGACAGGGGAAGTAAGCAAACCATGATCAAATATTATGAATAAAAACAAGTTCTGATATGCGCGTGAAGCACAAGAAAAATGACCCATTACGATATATAGAGAAATTCAACACAAGCAGTGGAAGATGATAAGGAATGGAATAAGAGCTAATAAAAATGGCTCATAATTGAAGATAATTCAAATGTTCACTTGCCACGAGATCAAAGGCACACTTCATTACAGTTCATTGAAAGGAATAGAACTGTCACGATTGCTTCAAAGAATTGTGACCACTAATCATCCCGCTGAAAAAGTGAGCCCTGAACATTCAGGTGACCGATCAGGTGTAACTGAACGCAGGTAACAGATTTACGGAACCCGCTCATGCAGCTGACCGTGCGTGACTGTGACTAACTGAACCTCAGAACCGCTCTATTATTATCATTTTGTGCGTACTGTTATGATAACTTAGTTTTGCTCTTGAAATTTTAAAAATGGCTACGTACGTTCATTAAAATGTCTATATTAGAAGCTTGGAACATGCCTTCAAATATTTAACGAACTGATGATAACGACACAGCATGACAGGAGGACAATTAAGCTGTTTATCTGAAGACATGGGAGTAGCAACGGACCACAGGAAACTCGTGCTGCATGAGACGTGATGCAGTTCGTGAGGGATGTGATGCAGGAGATGGGAGACGTGATGCAGTTCGTGAGGGATGTGATGCAGGTGATGGGAGACGTGATACAGTTCGTGAGGGATGTGATGCAGTTGGTGGGAGACGATGCAGTTGGTGGGAGACGATGCAGTTGGTGGGAGACGATGCAGTTGGTGGGAGACGATGCAGTTGGTGGGAGACGTGATGCAGGTGATTAAGCTGCAGCTGATGTACGAGTAATTAACGATGGTCGTGAAGATGGATAGGGAGAAGAGAGTGACAGAAAAGTTTAGTCTCGACCTCACCGATTTATTTTCTTATCCGTTTCCGCTTAGTTTCACTAACTCTACTCGCTCTAAATAACATTCTTCACGCGACATTTTTTTTAGTGGAAATTTACATGTTCCCACAAGCTCGCGTCAAGTCAGAGTAAATGAATAATGAAGAGCGCTTTTCTTTATTGAAGCAGCAGGTGACTGTGACGAAGGTAGTCGTATCAGCAGGGCGAGGACGCCTGCAGCAATATCAGGTGGTGGTGGAGGATGACGGAGGTGCAGGACGCACTACGGTCACCTCACAGCATCCGCCAGGGCGATGAAATGCAACACAATCTGCACGAAACATTCCTAGATTACTACGCACCTTACACAGACACACGTCACGCGTCCAGCACCAGGTTCATATCGTCACGTGACAAGTAAGACGTTTGAAGTATATTCACTCAACACATGGAATTTTGACCGACATGTGTAACTTTTGGCCGTTGCTCCGTGCATAAAGTACAGCTCCGTTGCTCCGTGCTTTGGATTATTCTCCGTGAGTGTCTGAGTCACACTACTATCAATCTGATAATTCACACAACGTAAAATAAATGTAACAGCAGTATAGATAATGAGTTGGTCATGCAAATTAAGATGCAGCTTTAAAGACAACCCGAAAAGTAAAGATATGAAATGTGACATCGTGAATGGAAGCACAACGCACAGGGCGCGCACCTGCCAGCGCCGCACCGCGATCATAGTATGGAGCAGCAGCGGTGTAGGCGGTGAGGAGTGTTCTCCGGCACAGGGGGGGTCTGGGGAGCGAAGTATGCCTGCACTTTGATGTTAGGGAGGTGAGCCTGGATAGGAGGAACATGCATCAGGTATGTCTCCACAACGACTCCGGAATGAATCAAGAAAGCATTTGATAATAATAACGTAACTCACAAATTACCACAAAAGAAATACGGCCATACATGAGTCAAACGCATCCAGTTTATTCCTCGCTTACCCATTGTTCTCAGTCCTAATGTGTGAAATCCAAGATGAGAGCTAGCACGGCCAGAGAGCTCTCTCTGGTTGACCCCTACAGCGATAAGCTTGGTCAATTGACTTGTAGGTTCTAGCACTGCAGTACTCGAACCTAGTCGCGCGCTGGATGTCCCGTTCATTCCCTCCCACACACTCACTAGCTAACTCTTCACCATGACCATGACTCCAAGTCAAAATGAGATTGCTTACATCCACAATCATTGATATGAATCCCAGTAGTTCCTAACTTTTTTTTGCCATTCTCCATCGCACAAAGGATTGCCATCACCTCTAAAATCGTGATGCCTATGCATGGTGATGCAAAATGCTTCTTATCCACAAAGTGAACTCGTGTTCACCTGCAGGAAGATTAGAACGCAATTAACTTGCTTTAAACGAGCTTCCAAAGAATATGCCATCCCCCAACAGAAAAATGACTGAAGAATTGAGAACAAATCGCAAGGCGTATTAAAATTATAATGATAAACGTAATAATAGAAAATTATTCATTTGTTGCAAAGATAGGGGCTAATAAATGAAATCTACTTATATAGTACACAGTGTATCTCCATCTCTCTCTATCGATGAGTGTGTCCGTCCCATTTCATCCAACCTATTACTGAAAAAAAAATTATTGAACTGAAATCAGAACGGGTATACATGTATTATATGTATTGTATTGTGGATACCAAAGGCGCCGGATTACTATAAAATACGCCATTTTTTCCCGTTATTAGCCTTCTTTTCCTACACGGCCACGTTATCGGTAGATATGATATAGAATGAAATTTCTGCACATATTCATGAAACACGTTAATTTAAAACAATAATTCGTCGTAAATCTTTAATACATTCGTCGTTAAAAATTTGAAACTAGTCTAATACAAACCGTGGAATTTCTACGAGAACTATCTAGTAAAGAAATAAAGCACCGAAGTTTCTGCGTCACAGTGCAATGCATTTGATAAAATCTTGGCCATTATCATAAAAAAATTGGTACATCCTTCTCTCTGAAAGAACACTGCAATCTAACCACGCTGTCCCTAATTAGCAACAAAACGCCGTAGAGTATCCAGTATAATTAAGAAGCAAACAATAAAAGAGGAATTAAATAAACACAAATTTCAACAACTTGCAGAATTTTATAAGGCATATCGGCATATTTTTCTCATAGAAACTTGCTCTCGTATACAATAAAATCTCTGCCCTGTTGCACGTTAGATAAATCTAAACTTTGTGTAGAAGTTACACACGCTTTTGAAATAAAATACATAATTCATTTTGTCTCATTGTACGCAAATGACAGAATAATCTTTCTCACTGTGCATCAGAGAGGCTATATTTTGCTAATTTTTTTCTGTACTTATTGGCTTTATTTGGAACATCTCTTTCCCCTAAACTTGTGCAACGTTAATCAACATGAAGACTTCAACTCAATAACCAATAACTAACGATGCATTCGTCCATGAGTAGCTTGGCTTCATTTAGATGATCTGTGCACTCAAAATCGAGGCACAGTTTTATTAGAATTCAAGAAGGTAGGGGAGAAAATAAAATAATAGCTGTGATCTCTCATCTCATTACTAAATGGTACGCAATCTAGACACAGTTAAGCGAGATAGAACTTGTTCCAAATAACTGCATAGAGCGCAGCCAAAAACTTGGACATGCATGCTCTCATCGCAACATCACACATGCCTCAGGTAAACACACACATTGCAATGTAGCTTGTGGTCGTACCTTAAGCCTGCGTATACCGGCCCTGGTGATCTGCTGACAATCGTAGAGCTCTATTCTGTGGAGGTTGTGACAGGCGAGCAGGTGGTCGAGCGAGGCATCAGTGATGAGTGGGCAGTTGTCGAGCTCCAGCACTGACAGCTGCTCTGTGCTGCACGCTGCACTTCCCAGATGTCTGATGCCCTCGTCAGTGATGAGCTCGCAGTGAGACAGCGACTGCGTCACACGTTACAACTACTACCAAATTGTAACTCACTTATCCCATTTTACAAAATAATGACAGAAATTGCAACTATAATATTGTATCAGAATTGTATCATTTTCCACAGGACATGTATCACGACTCCTTCAAATGAGACACCTGTCTAGTTGGGTTAACAGGAGCTCAGTAATTTGCGCTGGTTCATTCGGGCCACATTCGCGACCTGCTTTCCATCCCACGTTCAGATTTTTCGAGCCAGAAATCAAAATGCGAACGAGGTTCAATCAATGGTTCATTAACTATTCACTGGCTCATTGACATTCTGCAATCAATTCGGTCAAATCAAACTTTTACAAGGCTTTAAGATTCATTGAACATTACGAACAGCTTACTAATTTTTCGAGGCGTGGACAGCCCATGGCGAGGTGGCTGAGTGTGGCGTCCGTGATGAGCAGGCAGTCCTCCAGGTCGATGCGCTCCAGTAGTCGACACGACTGACAAACAAAAAACAACGGTTACGGTACTGTGCAAATTAATAAGGACAGACTTCGTTTTTAATAAAATTCGCCCTTTCACAAGGACCCTCAGAAGCAGATGTTTCTGGGTGTATTTTACATTTGGACGACCTGGTAGGTTAGTCCAGTTGAGGGAATGATGAACTCCAAAAACTAACTTTCAATGCTAGTAGAGAAAATGGTGTCTCACATAGAAAGGCTTACTGGTGGTGTAGTAGCGCTACAAGACAAGGAGCGTCACCTTGGCGAGCGCCTGGAAGCCGTTGTCTGTGAACTGAGCGCAATTGGCGACCTCGAGCGTCTCGAGCTTAGTGTTGTGAAGGGCAAGCGTTTGGAGACTGGCGTCTGAGAGAGCAGAGCAGTTACTGAGGCAGAGGTAGCGCAGGCCAAGGCACTTCTCTGCCAGCACAGTCACGCTCGCATCCGTCACCAGCTGCACAGCATAAGTCGCTGGTGTGAGGGCAGCAATGATCACATTCCACACTTGTCGCGACTATAGTGTTGCAAAAGTATCGACTTTGCTGCAACATTTTAGCAATAACAGCAGTAAAATTGTGGCATCAAACGTCGTCAAATATTAAGCGTAATATGTACTGCAACACGAACACTTGCAATATTGTAGTACGAAAAGAATAGGCGCAATACGACAAGCCCCACACAATGAAGTAGAGAAGGCTCCACTCCCCACACAGGAGTGCAGGGAAAGTCCCACTCACCACACAGGAGTGCAGGGAAAGTCCCACTCACCACACAGGAGTGCAGGGAAAGTCCCACTCACCACACAGGAGTGCAGGGAAAGTCCCACTCCCCACACAGGAGTGCAGGGAAAGTCCCACTCACCACAC
>VCRD01001311.1:108149-125558 GCA_006783055.1 Trinorchestia longiramus
AGGTAAAGTCCCACTCCCCACACAGGAGTGCAGGGAAAGTCCCCCTCACCACACAGGAGTGCAGGGAAAGTCCCACTCACCACACAGGAGTGCAGGGAAAGTCCCACTCACCACACAGGAGTGGAGGTTCACATGCCGCAGTTTGGGGCAGTTAGACGCAAGCTGCAGAATAGCCTGATCTCGCAGTTCCTTCACTCCCTTTGCCACGAACACCTCCAGCTCAGGGCAGCCCTTCGCTACCGCCTCCACACCTGACACCACCACCTAGCATTAGTAACTCAGCCAAAACTGACACAGTCGCAACTAAATTGTGTGCTCGAATGATGGGCAATAAGAAAAGATTCCATTAGCGTATTCATTACGACGGGTAGCATAATGTTTCTGTTGCTGAATGGCCGGCAGTCGTGGATGATGATAGCATGCTGTAGGTCCTTCATTACACACTGGAGTTCTGCAGTAACATGGCACGAACACTCTGCTAGTTCCGTCAATTGAAATCATACCTTGAACAGTAATTCCTAGCACTAGCGAACAGAAGACTTCAACGAACATTAAAAGGTTATGGCCTCAAACTAAAATGCAGGGTGCAGCAACATAATTTCTTTTTTTGGTTTTAAAAAGGTTAAATTGAAGTTATGATGCCGCACCCTGTACAAGTCCAAGCATCAAACTTTTTCTAGTCAGACGAAGATCCAGAATAGAAGTGGACTAGCGTGAGTGCGAAATGCAGACCTATAGAGGTGATCTCGCTGCACCAGGCGATGTTGAGTGCGACTAGGTGAGGGCAGCCCATGGCGAGCAGCTGCAGGGACTGGTCCGTCACCTTGGAGCAAGACTCCAGTTCCAGACGCAGAAGACGCGGGCAGTGTCGCGACAACGCGCCGCATGTCCTGGGGGTGATGCGCCTTACATCATCACAGTCTACGAGCAAGCGCACCTTCACACTCATTAAGCTTGGGCTTTAATCTTTACGAGGTACTAGACCTGGTATTGTTATTTACGAGTCAGAGGGACGTGTCACATGATCACAGTCTCCAAGCACTTTCTCGGCACGCTTGAGTATTAATTTTCACTCAGTTAAATGAAGAGTCAATAATATTGTTTCCTACAGCTGGTACTGTTACGGTAAAAAGTGAGCAATATTTGTGAAATTAACATTAACTAAAATACTATAGCAACTGTGGTAGTGTCTCTGGTGTATCATCGTGATGGACGACGGGATCGTACAGTAAATGACCGAACACAAACACAAGAAATAGGAAAACGATCCTTGAAGATATTTGTACAAATAGCAAGAGAACGGAGACAACTTACAGGTCTGTTATATTCTTGCAGTTGGTGAGGTTGAGTCTCTCTATGTTGCGGCAGAGGGAGGTGATTGTGATGAGAGGGTCGTCTTTGACTGACTGGCAGCCACGCAGTGATAACTCCTTCAGGAACCCTCCACACCTCCGTCCAATCTGCTCCACCACTACACCCTGTAGTCCACACAGCGTTACTAAGACGTACACGTGCAGTCCACACAGCGTTACTAAGACGTACACGTGCAGTCCACACAGCGTTACTAAGACGTACACGTGCACTCCACACAGCGTTACTAAGACGTACACGTGCAGTCCACACAGCGTTACTAAGACGTACACGTGCAGTCCACACAGCGTTACTAAGACGTACACGTGCAGTCCACACAGCGTTACTAAGACGTACAAATATGCGGGGTAAGAAGCGCTTTCCCACTGTAGAGGGGAACGGTATCTGGACTGATAATGATGATTTTAAGGTGATACCTAAAGTCAAAATTGCCAGTTAATATACACAATTGAAGAAATAAGATTTTGACGAAAGAGACGAATAAATTCGTACAGAAAGTCATTATTCCCACTACAAAGAGGAGAATAGGAAACAATGTCTTCTTAGATAAACTAAACTTGAAAAGTTTCTCGTAAGGAGGGTTGCTGATTCTGGAAAACCTCAACAAAACTTTAAGGATGAATGAAAACAAAGTGGAACAACATGGCTGAAATCAGCGAGGTAAGGTCCAGAAAGCATGCTCTGCAGGACGCACAAGTTGCTACTCCTCTCAAGCAAGTCTTAGAAATAATCTTGATTTTCATTAAAATTAGTCAGTTTTCAAAATTATCGAGCAAAGACCTTATTTAAAAGGCCTTCAAATAAAAGTAACCTACAAACTCTAAAACGCCCAAATAATAACGATTTCTTCTTACTTTTAAAACACCGAACTTTTATCATACTAGAAAGAACAAAAAATAACTACAAAACAAGTCTATAACTTTTTATAATTAGTTATAATTTTCAGCTCATTCGCTGAAATGAGCATGCATTTTATGAAGTCATGTAGTGCAAACATCACCCTCGTGTAATACTCGACGAGTGGCACGACTCATAATTATTACATCCCACGAGTCAGGGGCTCACCATCACACTGTTCTAACTGCTCCTAGCATCAGCAACACAAGCCACACATGGTCGAACTCTGTCATTGAATTAACCGTCATTTGTGTTCATCATGGCATAGTCAAGGATTATTCCTTCATTATTTCATACAGAAATTAGGCTGATGATCAGCCGGGCATCGCGGTTACATTACAGAAAGTTCAGACATGCGATGCCTGTATTGTTCCCTGAATCTTCGGCCAACTTTGGACTGTAGCGTGAACACCATTTAGAACTTACGTCCCTAATTCTGTAAATGACAGCCCAAGTATTCTGTAAATGACAGCCCATGCACTAGAGTTAGACAAGCACTACTCAGCTGAGATTGCACTGTACAGCACAAGAAGTATAGGGGCATTTCTCACTTTAAAAGTTGGTGTAGATTTTTAAGGAACTTGTAACCCTCCAACTGTAGTAGTAATTAACAAAAGCAGCTCTTATTCTCAAATGTACCTATGAAAAAACTTCATTTCTAAAGAAAACTTCATTGGAACCTTTGTGCTAAAAAATAATGAAGCAAGTAATAAAAGAAAAATAAATAACAAATGCAATGCAAGGTCCAACTACATATGATGAAAGAAAATGACTTCAAAGTAAGGTTGTTAATGATTCAAAGAAGATGAACACATCAATGCATCTCTGTCTTACTTTGAGGAAAGAATTGCTCTTCAACACACATGTTGACTGTAATACCATGCATGTTGAAGAGCCTGACCTCAATATCAGTCAAAAAATTAACAAAGTCAATGCATCTCAGTCCTGCATCACAATATGTAGAAAGGCTCTCCATGGGTTCTTAGTAATATACTGTACGTTGAAGAAACTAACCTCAATATCAGTTTGGAAGTTGAAAAGGTCGATGCGCTGCCAGTTTGCTCCATCAAGAGCCAGCGAGTGCCAGTAGTGACTGACTTGAGCACAACGACACAGCGACACCACGTCCAGGAATGACAAAACTCTGTTCAAACAAAACAGTCAAGTGAGACAACGGTTTATTATATAATGTAAGGCACACCACTTGAGGCATCATTAATTCATTACACAACAAGATGTCAAGCAAAAATAAGATCCATACAAATGGGAAACATGATTGTTGCACTGTATTTGTCTGGTTTGCATGCTAGTACACACATATTTATAAAGGTTGCTAATTTGCTAATACATCAGTAAATGATAGGGACCATAACTTTGTTACAAATTTAATTTTACAGAGTTAGATGAATGTAGCATGGCTAAACAAAATAAAAAGCACTGGTTTTTCATCAAAAATGAGATTACAGAACTAAAAACAGATACTCTCAGGTAGAATGTGGCAGAAAAATTAATTGTGGTTAAAGCCAGGGTTAAAAAAAAGAACAGATAATTTCCCGTAGTTTACACTAAAAGAACTTGTGCGCAATGAGGTTACTGAATCAGTTATAGATATTTCAGGACACTCCTGAAGAGTATGTATCTCATCTGTAGGGTGATGAGTAAAGACAAGAGCAGTGAGCATTTCATAGAAATACTTAGAAAATCTCTCTGCTACTGACAAAAAAAGTTATCAGAAACATATTTGACAGCCTTTGTTTTCATGTACTTGCAGACCTAGCCACCTCCATGCAAGATGGAAATAAACAAGGCAGAGGAAAACAATATCCAACATAACTCACAACAATATTATATAACTAAATCTACAAATGAGTTTTGAAGAGGTTATTAATGGAGTGTGACAAAAATTGAAGTATTAAGATGTTCATAATAACAAACTGGAATGAGAAAAAGCACCAGTTGTGTGTGCTTGTGAAATACAAGTACAGAGACAAAAGACCAAAAAAATTGTCTAAGATTGAAGTGTAGGCAATGGGGCGGCTGAATGTACTCACCGCAACAGCAGCTCTCTGGGGAGCTTTTTGTTGATGAGTGCTTCATCTTCAGAAAATACTTTTACTAACTGGAAAAAAAGACAATGAAGTT
Source organism: Trinorchestia longiramus (assembly GCA_006783055.1). NCBI lineage: Eukaryota > Metazoa > Arthropoda > Malacostraca > Amphipoda > Talitridae > Trinorchestia > Trinorchestia longiramus. The sequence goes on from VCRD01001311.1 coordinate 112,560, forward strand.
AAATGAGACAAGTTATAAACAACTTGAAAAAACTTCACTTAATTGCACAATGAAAGTTACAACAAAACTGCCAAAAATTGTTCAATATAATCTGCCTATACAATATCTATAATTTTGATTCTAATTTTATAAGTATCACAGCACTTGCCAAACACAAATCTAATGATTGTAAATAATTAAAATGGCAGATAAGTTATATAATTATTGAATTTTAAGTGAAGCTTCTGAATTGTAATCAGCCAATGCTTGAGCTTTATAATTAGTTGGAAGAAAATTATCCAAGGTGTAAGGAAGATGTTTTTAGTATATTGGTCAGGTTGCTGAAAACATGTAGCTTACCATATGTTAGATGAGGTCTAAATATATGCCCTAATTAACCTGTGATGGTACACAAAAAAATATATACATTCATTTTTAAAAGGCTGTAGTTTGAATACAACTGGTACAGATCTCATTTGAAAGAGCAAGATCTAAAAGTTTTACTTTCTATCTAGAATATGTTGTTACCTACCTTATGAATATCAGTACTGTTCAAACTACAGTCCTTTAAAAACACATCTTTTTTTTAATGTAAAAGTTACTAGTGTCATTATTTTAAATAAGATAAAAGTATAAATAATGACCAAACTTCACAGCTTCAATAAGTTATGTACATACAAACACAACAAAACATACATTTTAGTAAATTCACAATTATGCATTTCTTATTTTCCAGATTTGTTGGATAAATATTTGAAATTTTATTTTCACAGTCCTCACTCTAGGCATTTCAACACACGAGTGTAAAAAACATAGATCCTTTAACAACAGAACATTTCCCTAACACAAATTTGAAATTGGTCTTCTGAACATATTTTACTAATCAAAGTTGTTTGTGGATACTGATGTTCACATACAAACAGCCACTGATCATCATGAGGACATACTGGACTATGACTTACATTATACCCTGCCTCCATAAAGTTTACATATGCATAATGCACAACAAATATTTACAATGTAATGATAGATGCACTTTCCAGGTTTAATGTTGGGGCTAGAGCTTTGAAATTCCTTATGCCTTCAACATGAAACATTTTAAATTATATGTGTCCTCTTTGACAGGGGCATTGCAGAGGAGCTGGACTAGTGGTCAAGAGGAGCTGGACTAGTGGTCAAGAGGAGCTGGACTAGTGGTCAAGAGGAGCTGGACTAGTGGTCAAGAGGAGCTGGACTAGTGGTCAAGAGGAGCTGGACTAGTGGTCAAGAGGAGCTGGACTAGTGGTCAAGAGGAGCTGGACTAGTGGTCAACACAATCTTGTATTTGCAACACAAATGTCAAATTGATTGCTTGCAACACATTTATCACAGTGACACAAAATACATGGCAAAATACAAAACTGTTTCTCTAATGTTCATTTTGGTTGCATGCCACCATAAAGAATACATTTTATAACTCAACAATGACTGCAAATACCACCACCAATACTCAACACCCACACCACAAGGAGCAATAAAATTATCTGACACAAAATTAATCACAACTCAAACCAAAACATCAGGGACAAAGTTTTCCACATCAAAGATATCAATCAAATATAAAAGAAAGTTTTGAAACAAGTTGTCTTTTAAACTTATAATAATAAGAAAAAAATTCACAATTTTACATACATAAATTAGAAACAATTATTTAGTTTCATTTGCAAGATTTTTAAAAAACAATATACAATAAATTTCTCCAATTTATAATTCCAACAAACTTTTAACTAAAGAATTCCGAGTATCGTTTTTAAAATAAATGATTTTAATAATGGAGGTATCCACATGTGATTAAGTTCAAAATACATGTGCGCACTAGCCACAGCTACATTAAACTTCTAATGTTGGTCGGTTTATATTATAATGCACCGTCGTGCGCACAGTTCAACTTTTCTATTCCTTTGAGTGACATTAAAACAGCAGCTCAACGTTCGTTAACTAACTTACGTCATTGTGTAAAGTATTGACGATTGACTTGGAGTTGCCAAACATAGCAGCGAATTTCCTGAACCCACAGCGCTAATGCTGTCTTTGTTATTGCGCGTCTCGATCAGCTGTTCTGCGTTGACCAACACACACGGCACCACCACGCATCTAGGGAATACTAAACTAGCATCCTCCAGTACTTACTTCCAAGCGATTGATGTTGTTCTGATTTATCATTTTCATTTTACGTGAAATACGTTCCCAAAAAATATGGGAAAATATGGGAGGTAAATGCGCCAGGATGATATGCTTTCAGTTCAACAACAACAACACTGATCGACTACAGCGGAAAGAGCAAAGTTGATTGGAGGAACGGCAGCATCTGTAACCAATGGTAGTTGGTTATACAGCAGCTGTAGCCAATCACAGAGGCGTTTACACATCAGCTGTATCCAATAGTACAGATGTTCGGAGTCAGCTGTGACCAATAACTTTTCATATTATTCCGCATTTTAAGAAAATAGTTTTAAACTAACAGTCACCTTAAGGTCAGATTTAATATCAGACTTAAAGAAGAATTTTTTCGGTATGCAATCCGTGATTGTGACACAGAAGTATTATTCTCATGAATTCAAGGTAAGAGAACTGTGTGTATGCGAAACAAATAGACGGGAAAGGCCAACAAAGAAAAATTAGAACATATAAATTTTTGAAAGAACTTTAGTTTTATTTGCTCATGATCTGCCAAAACAAAGGATGACTTAGGAGAGCTATATCAGATCTGGTGTAGCTGAAGCAGTGTATGATGTTATCTAGATGAAATACGTATAAAATAATTATTAAAATGCTCCAAATATTATTTGATAAGAGAATCTCAATATATTTAATATTGTCTAGGCATTTGTTGATATATTTTTTCGTAATATACTGAAAATTTGATCTAATATCAGATTTCTGATTCAACAGTCCAGATTTCTGATTCAACAGTTCCCGGAGGGAAAATCTTGACACCGAACTCGATGCGAACTGAAAATCTTGAGAAATCCAGAAAAAATCTTGAAACAAATAGTTTCGTTAATTATTTTCGTCCTATGCATCGAAGAACCTTCATTTTGGTCTCAAATTAAAGCTAAAAACCTCCTCTCACTGCATAAATATAAATTAATCCCCTTTGCTTAACCACCCGCACTTGGGGGACGCTGTTCCTTGAAACCTGTTTTCGAGTCCACTAACGAAATTTATACCTTCTGGTCTACGTAATTATTTTTTATCTATTCATCCCACAACCTTCATTTACATATCAAATTAAAGCTAATAATCTAGACATGTGCCGTGCTTAAATAAACCTAATACAATCAACCTTGCTACCATGGGGCACGCCAATCCTTGACACCCGTTTTCGAGTCCACTAACGATATTTATACCCTCCATCTCCATCTCCATCTATCTCCATCTCCATATCTCCATATATCTCTCCATCTCCACCTCCACCCCTCCGTGGCGACCCTGTGTCACCGTGGCCCTCCTGCGTCTCCGTGGCCCCCCTGTGTCTCCGTGGCCCTCTTGTGGCTCACCTGTGGCCCCTTTGTGGCCCCCTGTGGGCCTCTTGTGTTTCTATGGCCCCCCAGTGTCTCTGTGGCCCCCCCTGTGGGCCCCCTGTGGCTGCCTTGTGGCCCCCTGTGGCTTTCATGTGGCCCCTCTGTGGCCCCCCTGTGGCCGCCCCATAGGGGGGCCACGGAAACACAGGAGGGCCACGGAGACGTGGAGGTGGAGAGATGGAGAGATAAATGGAAATAGATAGAGAGATGGAGAGGCAAATGGATATAGATGGAGAGATGGAGAGATAAATGGAGAAATGGAGAGATAAATGGAGATAGATGGAGAAATAGATGAAGTGATCCCGCTGCCGACATAGTTGACGCGGCTAGAAATACGGCATGGGACTTGGGTAAACAACCGAATAATTATCGAAGTAATTATCGGACCCAAGAATGGGCCAGAAGGTTCGTTCCTATAGCCTCATTCTATTCTATTCTAAGTGATAGATAGAGATAGATGGAAATAGGTGGAGATAGATAGAGATAGATGGAGATAGATGGAGATAGAGATAGATGGAGATAGATGGAGATGGATATGGGTAGAGATGGAGATGGATATGGGTAGAGATGGGTGTCAAGGATTGGCGTGCCCCATGCTAGCAAGGTTGATTGTATTAGGTTTATTTAAGCACGGACATGTCTAAATTATTAGCTTTAATTTAATATGTAAATGAAGTTTGTGGGATGAATACCGGGTGTCTCAGCGAAGTATAAACTAAATTTCATATTAAATTTAAACACATTTCCCGACTACTAAATTATTTGTATTTATTACAGATTTATAGTATAATCATTCTAGATTACAAATATTCTATAAATTTTCTGGAAAATTAAAGTTACACCCATGACAAAGATGTTAAATGAGATCATTGAAACGCACTGTCATAAGGTGCTATCATCTGCTAAGATTTTCAAGATTTTGAAAGGGTTTGTGAGTTGTTCTGGTGTATACAAGGCAGTAAAAAGGTTCAGAGAGACTCGTAGCTGCTTACCAAATGTCAGGAGTACCTCAGAAAGGTCCGTAAGAACTAAAAAATTCATTAAGAACATTAGAGAAAAGTTACGACGGAATCCTGGAAGGAGCATCAAAAAACTTGCTAAAGAGGCACATGTTAGCCGTTCAACAGTCCAGAGGGTGCTAGTAAGGGATGTTAAGGTCAAGCCCTACAAAATTACCAAACGATATTTTCTTTCTGATGCCACAGAGAAGAAGAGGTTCGCAAGATCAAAGATTCTTCTGAATCAGCTCCTTTGATGGCACGCAGGCACAAGTTCTCTGGAATGATGAGAAATTATTCACTGTACAAGCCATACACAACAGCCAAAATGATCGGATTTGGATTAAATCTAAAGATTCAGTCCCTGTTGAACGTCTGATTTCATTCTGGAAGCAAAAACCAGCTTCGGTAATGGTGTGGGCAGGGGTTACGTCCACAGGTCTCAAAACCCCTTTGATTTTCATCGAGGCTGTCGTCAAAATCAACCAACATGTTTATCTGAAGATGTTAAAGGATGAAGTTGTTCCTTGGGTTAGGAAAGTCACTGAAAATGAAGGAATTATAGTTCAGCAGGATGAGGCAACCTCTCACACAGCCAGATTGGTCCAGGACTGGTGCAAAGACAATTTCAAGTCGTTTTGGCCCAAGGAATTATGGCCTCCATCGTCTCCTGATTTAAATTCAATGGGCTTTGGGATATGGTCTATCTTGGAGTAGAAGCCCAGCGTTGTATCCCACTCAAGTGTGGAGGTTCTGAAGCAAAAGCTGCCAAATCTTGGGCAGAAATTGACGCTGAAACTGTGCGTACCACGTGTGATCAGGTGATCCCTCGTCTCCGCCAGGTTATCAAGGAGAAAGGAGGATATGTTGAATAATTCTTGGATGTTATTAAAGACAATACATTTCTCTTTTATTTGATAAATGAGTTGTTTTCATTAGCCTTCATATAACTGAAAAACCCAACTTTTATTTGTCCACACTTCGCTGGGCCACCCGGTAGATGAGAAATAATTATGTTGACCGGAAGGTATAATATCGTTAGTGGACTCGAAAACGGGTGTCAAGGATTGGCGTGCCCCATTTTAGCAAGATTGATTGTAGGAGGTTTTAATTTAAACACGGCACATGTCTAGATTATTAGCTTTAATTTGATATGTAAATGAAGTTTATGGGAGGAATATATGGGAAATAATTACGTAGACCGGAAAGTATAAATATCGTTTGTTGATTCGAAAACGGGTGTCAAAGAACGACGTCCCCCCCAAGTGCGGGTGTTTGAGTAAGGGGGTTAATTTATAACCATTCAGTGAGAGGAGGTTATTAGCTTCGATTTGAGACCAAAATGAAGGTTCTACGATGCACAGGACAAAAATAAGTAACGAAACTGTTCGTTTCAAGGTTTTTTCTGGATTTCTCAAGATTTTAAGTTCGGGTCGAGTTAGGTGTCGAGATCGGTGTCGAGATTTTCCCTCAGGTGAACAGTTTTGTCATCTTTGCCTGTATGTAATGGGTAAGAAGATCAACAGTACATAATAGACGCTTCACTGTGTCGTCTTCGTAGTCTCGTGGATGCAAGACTAGTTACTTCTATGTGACACTACACACCTCTGGGCATCGCAATCGCTATTTACAACTGTTGAGGTGTTCGCAAATACTTCCAATTGGGAACGAGGAGTTCAAATCATATGCATATAAACAAAAAAAAATTCCCGGTAGTGTTTTCATCTTGAACTGATGGGTCGTCGGGGTCCAAGAAGGAGTAGATCACGTTGAATAGAGAGACTTATTGATCTCGTTCCTTGAACCTCATCATCGGAAAAAAGATCACTCGCTTCTGCAAAAGGGGAATTTATTTATTGCTCATTTCTAATTTCTGTGCGAATATCATCACTGTGATTCAAAATATCAATTCATTCACTAATAATTCCGAAGAAACTCACAATTAGTAGTTGTACTCATCGAATACTGAGCTCTAGGTCTCTGTCTTTTGTCTGTGTTATAATATGTAGCAGATTTAATGGAATGTACTCAGGTACTTCTGATACTTTTCCTGGATTTGAAACAAATTCCGTATACCTAACGTTTTGTTTTTTAATTAGGATATATTTTTATAATTGGTGTCTCATTAAGAATTAAAATATACGTTAGAATCAGAAACAATTCCCACAATTACAGGTCAAGAACAGTCACTCTAATTAAAGGTCAAATTATTTAGCTCAGAACGTGGTTGTGACGCACGAGATGCAGACGACCTTGAACCTCTGGCTGTCCTAATGCCAGGCTGTGAGCAGCGCTAAAATTCTTGTCCACTTTCGAATATTCGCAGGGTGTACGCGCACCACACATTCTATCCTCTATAAAAGGCATCAACTTTACACGTGGAAGAAACATGGCAGAAAGATAAAGTGGGTATAAATGGTTTTGTAGGAAGGGGATCGAAAGATTGCATGAAGCTGTTTCGTGGAAAATGATTTCTGAGGACTGGCCGCTCGGGCACGTTGCAGCTAAGTTCTGGGGAGTGATCGCTTTATGAGGATACTTGCTTTTACATAAAATACAAAAAAGTCAAGTCAAAAGAGGAAGTATTAATGCTTATTCAGATAGAATGATGCTCATGACATGCACTCTGACTGGTATTTGTCATATAGGTTCATATACGATATTTCAAGTTACATTTGGTGAATGACAGTTCAGACATGAGAGGCGGAAAGTAAACTGATTCTGCGGGGGGCATAACTGCGGCTTACTGAACAACCTGAAGGCAAAAACTGGAAATGTAAAATTGACTTTTATCAAGCAAATGTTATGAAGAAGGCAGGCTTGGTAGATGTAACTACGAGGAATGAACGATCTTGTACCCAATAAATCATGTTTAACTCACGAGATATGTTTTTGTTGTTTTACCTGTGTTCAATAATTAGTGCGAGGAATATGCCTTATTTTCCCCTTTCGTATGCATACAAGTTTGAAGCTACAAGAGATAACCTGTGCAAGAGATCACGCGTCGTTGTCGCGCCTGTACGAGTATGTGAAATACTGAATAGAAAACACGTGTGACGAAACTACTTCCAAGGTGTTTACTTCCGTTCTCCTACTCCTGTCATCGATGCTGTGCTCGATCTACGTAGCCGTCAAAATGTCACGTGCTTCTCCTCTTTCACTTGTGTCAAATTATGAAGATTATGTATTTGATGAGTGGTGAACGTCATAAAAATGAAATTTCTCATTTACCATAAGCCCTGTATTAATTTGCTGATATTTAATCGTGCGTTTTGGTGTTTTGTAATTGTTTTGCTACTTCTGAATTTGTTTTCAAGTTTTCATTAGTTTTTGCATTAAGTTGAAGTCTAGTACGTATTGCATATTTGGTTTTCTTACATAAATTAAGACGCTTCGTGCCTCAAGGGCGAAGACGCCACCAACCAAGAAACTGTTTTCTCTGGTTCCAAAATTTCATGGACGAGATTGATTTTGTACATAAGCTACAAAATGAGATCAAGAATGTGTATATAATTAATTTTGTTATTAGAATTTCCATTTTGCAAATTTTGTATGACTATTACTCAAAACTTATACGTTTATACTCTTTGCTATGTCGTATGAGTTTTGCATGAAATAGAAATAGGGAAACTAGATGCTCCTCTCTTTGAAAGCAAAGAAAAATCACTTATTCGCACACAAATTATGTCTGTAATTTGTATACTCCTCATACGAGTTATTTGCGTTGTACATGTGCTAAAATTCAGTTACTTTCAATTTAATTTGAGAAGATCCTTCATGTTTTAGATTAGCTTAGCTTACTTTGGTCGCGAAGAACATGAATTTTACCACAAAATTGACGATCGTTGATGTGTCGGTAAATAAACTTCGTGTTTTAGTCTTGCTTGAGTAGCATTGCGACAGTCAGGCACAGCATCCAGCTCATTGCCCTCGTTCGTGTGCGGTCCCTAGGCTTCTTTTTTATGACCAGTGATATGCACTTCTACATCTGTACATACACTTTTTGTGATGTTCTCTATTAATTCTTCAGCAGACGCTAGTTGATGACCCTTGTCTTAAAGCTCCCTCAGCACCTCACTGGTCACGGTAATTGCCGGACGCACTCGTCCCACTCCCTCGCTCGAATCCACAGCGACAACTGCAGCGTCAGTCGAGGCTTTCTATCATACATCCATTGGCCCACTGCTGGATATCTATTATTTTCCCAGGAGTTAAATCAACATCTTCATTGAAAAATTGCCTTTCTGAACATGAGGTAGACAGTAGTGCTACCTTGTGTGGGGATTGAACAAACAGATGAGTGTCTCATGACGCTATTCCCCAGCGACTGAGATTATATTCTATACATTGTCTCTCAACAAAACTTAGAATGGCATTTGTCATAGAAATTTTGGGAAACTCACATTTGATTTTGCAATGAAGCTATGAACTATATACCATAAAAGATTAAGTACATGAGGAATTTTTGCATCAATTTAGGAGTGGAGCTTTACTGTGTACTGGAATTGTGGGTCTGGGTACAGAGGTGGGTCTCCACTGTGTAGAGGAATTAGAGATTTATTATGTGCTGAAAGAATTTACCTGTAGCGGCCGTAAACTTTACTCTAGGTATTATTTAGGATAAAAAAGGCAGGAAGATAATGTGCTAAGCCGTGGATGCATTGTGAGGAACTGTTGCAGGCACGACAAGCGAGGAACCGCGTGGGTGAATCTCCCTGTACTGCAAGCTTTTACGCAGGTAACATAAAAAATATGCATAACATAATGAGCATAAAAAACTCGTTATGGTAATTAAAAAATAACGTGGAAAATGAAGGTGCAACTACTAATTTTAATTAGCATGTATTTTGCCAGGCCTAAAATTGATCAGATGTGTATTAGTTTTAACTGGCGGAACCCATGGAATGTCGGCATGCAGGATTCTATGTAGCTCAGAATATATGCAATGTACTCATCTGACCCTCTCTACGTCTGACCATTCTTACTTCTGACCCTGTCTACATCTGACCGTGTTTACTTCTGACCCTCTCTACGTTAGACCGTGTTAACGTCAAACCCTCTACTTTTGACCCTCTCTACTCCAACTCTTGCCCCTGTCTTCCCAGAGTTTCTGGGTGTAGAGCATTTGAAAGTTGACCGTGACCTCCATGGGAGAGGTGTTCTGACTGAGGGTGGACTGCAGGGCAGACCCGCATGTCAACTCGCACGGCTCACTGACACCTTGCTCAACTGGGTCTTCAGTTCCAGGTGTAACATGGTGGTGTGTGGGTGTGTGTCTCCAACGACATGAGCTCTGTCGCTCCTAAGATTGTCATGCTTCCAGTTATTGTTTTTTAGGAGATCCAGTGCTGCTTCAATTTATAACACAAGCTTTATTCTTAAAGAACCTTTCAAAACCAAGAGTTTTGTTTGATGTTCGTAAATCTGTTACTTTTTAAAAAAGTTGCTGTTAAAATTCGATCAATATTTTGTGAACTCAGGTCCCATTACGTATTTCATGCAAAAGTGCTCACTGATATTTGGATATTTTTCTACAAGTTTCATTGAAGAAAGCTTTTTATAAATGCCAATTGAGAATGCAGTGACCACAGAAGCAGCAGCTACTGCGCCTCACCTGTTGAAACTCGCAGCTCAAGTTTTGTTCTAAATTGAGAGGTGCATGTGCTGCAGCTACACCTGTGTTGGTCCTCCACTCATCACATGACTCATGCCATATTAGCTTTCAAAAAAAGTTGAAGTTAAAAATATTTGCGTGCAAATGTTTTAATTAATCGATTTAAATGTTGTTTAATAAGTTTATGGTCGTGAAGACTGATTGTGAAAGATTTTTTAACCTCCAATGGATTCCAATATGTAAGATAAGTACGAGCAGTGTTTATTCGCTATAGCGTACTGTCGCCATGATGACACAAAAAGTTACAGAACTCTCAGGAGAGAAGGTGTTCTGCAAACCTCGTTTTCTTTTATAATAATTAAGAACGCTACGAAACAATAAAGTAAAAGTGAACGCAAAACTCGATTGTTTCGTAATATTCTCAACGTTGTTTCGTAACGTGCTAAATTTTTGCGATATTAAACACGAGGGAACGTTTTCTTGCGTACAAATTTGTTTCACTTCTTCATTTTTTTGTACTAAGAATTTATTTTGGGATGAAGTGATCATGAACAATCAATCTTCTCGTTTATATCACAACTGCAGCTCTTGAGTAGCAACATCAGTTTCTTGATGCTGTTCAGTAAATTTTTTAAGTGGTGAAATCTTTGCCATTCATGCACTGAAAAGGCTTACCATTAATTCAGTTTTTTAAACAACAACGATGCAAACACTACTTAGCTAAATATGCAATTTCAAAAATTTTTAATTTTAAGGGATAAGCATTCACTGCAACCCAGCCGTAAATTTGAGAAAAAGACTTCTGGGAACGAGGGTTTCTCACCCCGATATTTATCCATGAAATAGTAGGGATATTTACTTGATGTCTTACATGCACTTTTTCGTACAATGCAGATACATTTTTTACTGGAAAAGGAAATTTCTTTTGGGAACATAACTCACTCATAATCATTCGATGTGGGTGACACTAGTGAAAACGGAGAACTTGTTCGGCCTGAATACGGTAACAGAGCGAGTTCTGAATACGAAACAAATGTCGCTTTTAGGAACAATGGCACGCAGAACACAAGTCGCATGAATTGCACACCTCGGCCACGCTTGGTGCAACGTTGGTCTCCTGCTATTGGTCGCCTGCTCCAGTGTTGTCGTTTTCAACTGCATCACTGCTTAGTCTCCGAAAACAGAGTAGGCAAACCTTGAAAACTGTAATATTGCTTTTGTAACATCAAGAATAACCGTGAATGCCAGCGACGATAACTATAAATCCTGAATAATAGCTGTGCCAATTGTATAAATAGGTCACAAACATATAATCAAATAGGCCAGAAGATGCAATGAAATAGGCCAAGAGCATGTAATGAAACGAACACTCAACAAGTATTGAAGCCAAAATTTCAATAAAGGACATGAAAATGAGGAAATTTGTTGACCTCTTTTACATAATGAAAGTGTTACTATGTATACTAATACTTCTTTCGTCACTTGATTCTGTGTGCTGTACTGACTGTACACTGCATGCTGTATCCACTGCATTATGTGTGATGTAACAATAATTCTATAGTCGATTTTTGCCACATCCAATTGATAATCTGCAAGCGCTGTGCATTTACGATGCTTCGAGTGTTAATTCTGTATGAAGTAATTTTAATTAGATTGACACACGGTTACACTGCAACTTGAAGGATAACCTGTGGCTCCACTGTGGCCTCTCCCAGCACAAATTTGTTCATTTGGGAAATTTTGTCAGTTTATGACTGAAAATATGTTGTGACCTAAAATGCTATTGTTTACATAAACTACGTGATAGTGTTATTCATGACATTATTCTCAAGTATCATGTTCGTGGTTCATGATATTGTATATACTGCTCAATCTCTTTTGCGACATAAGATGGAAGGAACTTGCTTTTTCCTCTAATCAGTACAGAGATCAGAATGTTGGGCCATGTCTACACCAGATTGTAGGATAGGCAAAAAATTTGCAAGAACGTCTTCACCTGGAATCGTAAAAAGTTCAGAAATGTACAGCTTTGACTGGAACTACCACGGTCTCATTAGTTGAAAACGGAAAAATAAGCGCAACTGAAACCCAAACAACATTCGCTCATCGATACACTGTACCAGCTAGCGTAAATCGGATTTTATATTATAAGGGGAAAGTTTTTTGGGGGCAGAAATTTAACACGGGGTCAGTTGTTATACGAGGCAGATATGGTGATGGAAAACTGTAAAGTGAATAAACTAATTGATTTTTATATGAAACTACCTTCGTGCTTGCGGAGGTCGCCGTAGTACTGAATGATCTTGCACAGTGGAAGCAGAACGTGAACTGCAATGCGAGCGGATTGCACAATATCAGCAGCGCAATCAGTAGATGGATCCAGCGTTTGACTCCCGCTCTTACACGAGCAACTTTGCGCTTTTATGTTCTATGTGCAACACGATTACATGAGAACATGTCATTAGTGGTGTGTTATTCTAATGGTACCGTATGTTTCCTGGCTTATTTTTGCAACAAGCTGGTTTTCATTTGCACGGTAATAGGAAATTGTGCATCCTGAGATGTGTAGTTGAAGATGACAAGTCTAGCGTTTGTTATTTCACTGCGGGTTCCCACATTGAACTTTACAACTGCACGCCACCATAACAGTCCCACACGGTAGGTAATGGTCAGTAGGACACCTACAGTCCCACACGGGACGTGATAATCAGTAGGACACCTACAGTCCCACACGGGACGTGATAACCAGTAGGACACCTACAGTCCCACACGGGACGTGATAATCAGTAGGACACCTACAGTCCCACACGGGTCGTGATAACCAGTAGGACACCTACAGTCCCAC
>VCRD01001311.1:125921-142063 GCA_006783055.1 Trinorchestia longiramus
ACACGGGACGTGATAATCAGTAGGACACCTACAGTCTTACACGGGACGTGATAATCAGTAGGACACCTACAGTCCCACACGGGTCGTGATAATCAGTAGGACACCTACAGTCTTACACGGGACGTGATAATCAGTAGGACACCTACAGTCTTACACGGGACGTGATAATCAGTAGGACACCTACAGTCTTACACGGGACGTGATAATCAGTAGGACACCTACAGTGCCACAACTACACATACATTCACCACAGCAGCTCGACACACAAGGCTGGACTGCTGTGAAGGTTGCGGTCGCTGGAAGCTCCTCAGAAAACTTTCTCTGCGGAAATCATAGCTATTTTCCTTCCTTACTTGCGCCGACTTTCTGACGTCCCCAATGCTTTCACTATTTTTATGTGACTTATACAGGTTTGTTCTGTAAAGGTTTATACGAACTCTATTTTCATACTAAAATCTCTATACAAATTAAAAGAACTTAATTGAATAGGTAGGTTTGTCTAATACATATAACTTTCTTCCTTTACACGTACCCTAATTTTTTTAAGCGCTGTGGTATAAGTGACGTAACTCTCTTTGCAGTTACATACCAGTTTTGCTGTTCACTTTAACACCGTTTCTCCTTGTGTACTCAGAGACATGTCTCCAAGTTGCATGACTGCGTGCCTCATGCACTGTACCATTACTTGATTAGTTGATGATCTATTTTCTCGCATTGGCTTATTGGTACTGCTACGTATTCAATTTTTTGAACGTTTGTAAGCATGCAAGTTGTGTGTTGAGTTCGCAAAGGTTATTACTAGGGTAGAAAATTTATTGCCCTTACAGCTTACTAAAAGCACTGTTTGCGTGTTGTACGGTGAGATGAATTGCCAGTAAGCGAGAAGTTGTGCGAAAAATATTTCCAACGAATAGAAGTATTACAAAAATGTTTCCCGCAAGCTGCAGGTATTTCACAAAATGTTGTTAGCAAGCGTGGAGTACTCAGAGAAATTCTGTCTGAAAGCGTGATTTACTGGAATTAACAAATGTTGTCACTGTAAGTAAACTAATCCTTTTAATTCGATGAAATTTTTCAACAAACTTTCTCCAGATGATAAGAGCGCAATTAAGTTTAGTCGTATTGGATTTTTTGATTTATGTGAGCTGGGAAGGTTTCGTATTACAGATATATATCTAGAAGGTTCATCATAGAACGTTGCCATTATGAGTTCATCGTATATTTGAATAGCAACGAATTCACAAGTGACTATCCACATGTCCAGACTCACAATCAATGTCCCACAGATGTCATGATAGTCTCCGATAAAAACAGTCACAATTCAATATAAAGATTCATGGTGATAACGTTAGATTATAATTATTAAATAATAATCAATGGAGGCGCTTAGTCTATAACTGAACTCTTGCTCTTCATACTTAATTATATAAAATGTCTCACAATGAGCCGTACAGTGGAGGGGCACAAGAAGCTCTACCTTATCCAAGGGGAGCGTTTTATATCCTTGGCGGGTATTTGCTGGAGAGATTTACGTATTATGGACTCTTCGGAGCGGCGGTTTTCTACATGCAAAGAGTACTCATGTTTTCTGCAAGTCAGTCATCTACCATCAAAGCTACAATAGAGGGCCTGATCTACCTGGCCCCTATTGTTGGGGCTGTCATCGCTGACACTTACTCAGGGAAGGTGGGTATCACCAAGCTTCAGTGTTACTTGCGTGCTACAGTTCTGGACTAGAAATTGATTGAGCTCATCCAATGAGAAGTTAGTAAAAGTTTATTTGAATATTTATTTGAAGTTTGTGGTGTGAAAACCCACTTTACAGTACTTTACACTCCGGAATACTTAGTTTACAGTCAGTTATACCCAGAAGTCGATAGAGGGGATTTGCTCTTCAGAGACTACTGAACCCCTGCACCTTTGAATATACCGTGTGAAATTATTGACGTATTTTGAAAAATGTTTTAGGTAGAACAAAAACTCCGTCCAGATTTTGTTAAACGGTCGTGACTGCACAACATGCGTCCATATATATTTACAATACAAGGGCTGCTCATGTTCTTTAGTGCATGGCTGAGATACAAGTGTGATGACTCAAGTAACACCGTATTTTAGAACTTTCTATGGTAATATATGTATTTGTACAGTTATCCCTCCGTAAATCCAAGGAAAATTAAGTTAATCCTAATTTTCAATGAACTGTATTTATTATTTAAACACTCCAAATTTTCAAACGCATCAAATCAGATATTTAATTACACTTTCTTTGTCTGGCTCGTCATCAGATTTCTTTCACATTCATAATAGGTTCTGATATATCCGTTCTTGATTGACCTCTCGTCCTGATGCTTCACATTAATACATTGTCATGACTACATGTAATCTTGAACCGAAGCAGAGCATACAGAAGTCAGAGTCAGAACTGACGCTCCTCAGCATGTACATACAGCCCATGAAGCGGGGTCATCCTGTCATAGATTTATAACTTAATGCAATTAGACAAAAGTCGTCAGATGAGAATCAGTCACCACAATCTTAGAATCTCTGATTTTTTAGAGCAAAGAGAGAAGTTAAACTAATAGCTGAGTTATTATTTTCAAAATGTTTCGTCTTGATTGACTTTCACTGCATTCATATTCCAATTTTACGTACCTTATAACGTTTTCATACGAGCACTATTTATTCTTCACACATATTTTTATTAATGTTTTTTTTGCTGTTGGCTGGTACATATCTAAAAGTTTTCAAAAGAATCACTCATATTTAAGTGTTCACGTTTCTTCCCGTGTATTCTTATCGTTTGCAATACAACTGATTAATTGTAGCTCAAACATCTTTAACTATTCATAGACATGTAAAGTGTGAGATTTATGACAAGTGTGCAGTACGTTCAAATATGCAAGTGAAGGAGAAAAACATGAGCACGAGTACATTCTAATTCAAAAGTTACAGTAGTCCATGGTAGACTACCTGTTTCCTGGATCCATATTGCCTTTCTACCTAGCTGCCGTGGTCCACTATTGACTCAAACGAACTTTCTATAGCAAGGCCTTATCAATTTGTTTGTTTGTAACCAGAAAGAGTTACTGATTAAGTTCTCTGGTGGCAGTTCCGCCTGGTGCTGACGATGTGCTGCTGCTACGTGGTGGGTGCTTTCATCTACACGCTGTCGTCAGCTACTCCTCTCATGGTGTCCCTGACAGCCACTCAAGCCGCTGGCATTGGAGGTCTCCTGATCTTTGGCCTCAGTGCAGGCCTCATGAAAGCTGTGTACAGTAGTCTGGGACCCGACCAGTTCATTGTGCCACAGCAACGCCAGAGCCAAGAAAGGTGAGCCCATTGAGAGCTAGTAAACGTAACTTGGAGCCGGGTCAGTTTCACAAAATCCTAGCAACCACATGATCACCAGGCGGAACATTTGTATGCAAGTGACGATCTTTTAGGATATTGGGTCATGGTTCTACCTTTTTACTAGCTGTCACCCATGCTAAAGAAATTACGGTAATGAGGCAGATAAACAAGATCTTTCTTTATGAGTTGTGTAGCTTTGGGATGTGAGCGCGTTGACCTGTAGTCTACGACCGATCTAAGTCACTTTTCAGGAATATGAAGCTACAGCTGGCGGGACTATTTTATTAGAAATCATGTGAGACAGCTAAAGTTTTCTTTACTGTTAAATTAATGTCAGCGACAGTAATCATGCTCTTAGAAAAGTTTTCAGTTGCATGTTTTACAACGATACTTAAAATTAATATTATCTGGAAATCTTCTGTCAGAAATTTTTGCTATCATTTGCTGTCATATTACCTGAGTATGAATTGCTGCTTCAATATTCATTTCTTCATTTACAATGAAACTCATCCACAAGTAGGGGAGAATTTTGACGCAGAAGTGTAAGCTATTAATTATTTTGCAGCTTTATAATTTTGTATTGAGCAATGGAAAGGAGAAAAATAGAAATAACACGTTGTAAATAAACCATTTTCAAACCATTTAAGCCCAAGTTTATACGTAAATTGCAAAATGACTGTAATTTGTCTGTAAAAAATTTGTTTACAGTTTTAAAAATTGATTACGAAAATAATTTTGGGAACATTTGAATTAGATTTGTTTTATTGTACTCAGTGGTAATTAAAGTGTGTAATCTTATTGCATTTGAGCGTTTCAGGTATTCTTTAGATGAAAAACCACAGACACTTGAAAAAAACAAAAACATTGCTTTTCCTTAATAGAAGGCACAATGGGCTTCAGGGTTTATTGAAACAAAATTGTACACAGACTCAGTAAAGCTACAGAACTTAATATGAAAGAGCTCCATCATCATGTCTGTCAATTCGTACATTGCACGGAAAAGTTATTGAGACAGGGACAGTGTTGGATGGAGGGAGGACTGGGCAACCGAGAACATTTAAGGAAAGCATCGATAGAGGATGACAAACTTGTGTTCGTTCTCCCACGAAGTCCATCCGTACTAGAATAGAATAGAATAGAATGAGGCTATAGGAACGAACCTTCGGGCCCATTCTTGGGTCGGATAATTACTTCGATAATTATTCGGTTGTTTACCCAAGTCCCATGCCGTATTTCTAGCCGCGTCAACCATGTCGGCAGCGGGATTCGAACCCGGGTCTTTCCGCTCGCAAGCAGATCCGCTCACCAGTCGACCAAGCTGGTGATGCAGTCGACCAAGCTGGTAATAATTAATGACTGCTGCTAGACAGTATCGTGCATGTCGTGTATTGAACATACCGAAGATATCATCTATGGAACAAAGACACGAGACATTACTCGCCTAAAGCAGAGGATCACTGATGCCATTGCCATCATTGATGAGGGTTCTCAAGTATGATACAAACATGCCAAGAAATCAAGTACATCTTATTGTGCTTCGTGTAACTAAACGTGCTTATATACAAATGAATTAAATATAGCAATAAAACTTAAATGTTTGATTGTCAATTTTCAAAAATTTGCATGCATGAATTTTTTCATTTGGTTTTGGAATAAATTTGTCAAATTGTAAAGAGACTCTTTGGACACCTTAATTACATTTTTGATTGACATATAAAATGTGACATTTCAATTACTCCATCTCGGGCAGATTTTTCTATTTCTTCTACTGGATGATCAACGCAGGGGCGTTCAGTGGAGTTCTGCTGACGGCGCAGTTGCGGGAGTCCGTGCAGTGCTTCGGCAGCGACTGTTTCTTGCTGCCCTACGCCATACTAGTGGGGGTCATGTGCTTGTCCACTGCAGTCTTTGCCTTGGGTCAGTTAGCTTTACTTGTGTCAGTTAGCTTTACTTGCGTCAGTTAGCTTTACTTGTATCAGTTAGCTTTACTTGTATCAGTTGGCTTTACTTTCCAAAGCTCCAAAGCGACTAGTAAACTTAGATTGAAATAGATTTTGCGTAGTGTTGTCAGCTGTCAGTCGATGCATCTTAACCTTCATTAAGCTCGTAGACTTAATGTTGTTCGCTGCTCAACTCAGAAATCGTTGTTGACTTAGCTCGTACGCTCGTCTTTTCCCTTTCTAAACAAAACCCCAGGTTTCCCTTTCAACTTGGTTACAATGGAAGCAAAGTAAGTTCAACATTTGCTCTTCGAATTTTCTAGTGAAATACATTTGTGTGTGCTTTTGTACTCACACATACAACATTGCCGGATACTGAAATTATCAATTCTCGGGGCATGCAAAGAAGTCAGCCTCTTTTCTAGGCTTAAATCTCTAACAGGGAGCATTCGTTTGTTGGATTTTTTGCTGGCAGAGAGTACTACTTGCATTACTTTAATCCTGCATCCGCTTCATTATGTAGCGCAGGCAAATGTCACGCCAGAGAAAAATAAAGGCAGAGATAACGAGCTCTCAATAAATTTAAGATGTATATGTATATGCTCACAGGCAAGAAAAAATACCGGGAAGAACCTGCAGACCCGATGCTGGTACGGGCAGTGGTGTGTATGTGTCGTGCCGTGAAGCTGCGCTTTGCCAGCGGCGCTGCACCAGTTCACCACTGGCTGGATAGAGCTGCTGTCACTAACAGCGGCGCCAACAATTTAGATCTTATTTCCGATATTAAGAAAACCTTGAGGGTTTTGCGTACCTTCACCACATATCCACTCTTCTGGGCGCTCTTCTACCAGACGTCAACTGGCATGGTATTTCAGGTAATGTCGTAAAAGTTATGTGTGTTTTATAACGTTCTACCAGACCTCTACTGACATGGTGTTTCAGGTAATGCTTTAGAAGCCATGTGTATTTTATGACATTTTGACAAGTTCTTTCGGCCTCATGGACCTGACTCGCATTCCCTCGACTCAGGGACATGACATTAGTCCTGGATTTTGACTGTCGCTATTTCTTGATTGCTAAGGTTCATATTTATTATTTTTCATGTTCTGAGACGCTTAAACAATACAATAATGATAAAAATTTGGCTTGATAAAACTGTAAATCAATCATCTATGGATGAGAAACAATATTGTAGTTATTTTTCGGAAAGAAGTTAGAAATCCATTCATGATTTATTCTTATTTTACATTTTGTTCATGTAGTGTGTACTGTGGAATAATTTCAACTTTCACAGAAGAAATCCTAAAGTTGAATGGAATAAAAATAAGTTGTGAGTTTCAATCTTTATTGCTTAGGGCTCTCAGTAAGAAGATTAGACTTAATTTTAGTAATTGAAATGGGTGAACACTTAAGCTATCATTCACACTTTCTTGCAGGCAAAACGCCTGAGTAACCACATTGGATCCTACCGTATCCCTGCGGAACTGACCTCATCCATCAACCCACTTTTGATCCTGATCCTGATTCCTCTCTTTGATTTAGTAGTGTACCCTCTTCTGAGCAAATTGCAGGTGCTCACCTCGGTCGCAAGTCGCATGACCACAGGAATGGTCTTCGCAGTTGTCTCTTTCGTGATCTACGGCCTAATAAACATGCAGGTAAGAACCAGATACAATTTCCCCTGTTAGTTGATGTCTAGTGGTTTAGTTTCCAAATGTAGGTTATCCAATAACAGACGGGCAATCAAGCAGCAATTCATGGACTGTGAGAACAGTAGGCAAGGGTGGAACAAATTTTAATAGCTTTATTGCTTACGAAAGAGTCGAGTAAGAGCAGAGTGCGGAGGCTGCTACCCAAAGCCTTTGCCAAAAATACCACAAGCCACATACCATATGGGACTTTTACCTTATGTATCCAGTTCATAGCTCTGGTTAGTAAACTTGACTCTTCTTCCATTATTGTCAATCAAGCACTCATTCATTGCCCAAAACAAACACTTAAGAATTTTAAAATGCAGTCGATAATAAGGAAAATTATGATAACCGCATTGTACATATTTTCTCCGTCTCTACACGGACTGCAGAGGAGATGATATATGGTTGTATACATCATTTAGGGAAGTATTGATCATTCTGAACTTTGGCAGAACAGGATAAAGAGTCTATTTTCGGTAAGAAATTCTGTTAAAAGTTATTTAAAAGCTCTAGGACTTCAGTATTTAACCGATATTTCGGTGTCACAGGTGGAGCAGACCATATTGACCAATCAGGAGACAGGCATTGTTCTGTACAACAGTCGTCCGTGTCAAGTGACGGTCATGCCGTGGCTTAAGAGAGACATCAAGTGGGTAATACCTGCCAATGGACAGGTGAGTTTGCTACCGAATGGGCCACATATTCTAGAGGACATGTGAGTGAATAGCAGGAATAGGCCTGCATTTTTCATGTATTTTTCGATTCTCTGTGTGCTGCGACGACAGTGCATTTATGTACTGGTCTTGGTTCTCCCACAGCGACATCACTTGGTCACGCATTTCATTGAATTATTCAGTACATAGTAAGAGGAGAGCACCAATGTGACTAACATAGGGTGCTAGTAAATGCCGGCAGGCCGAGTAGACCAATTTTTGTTAACATAAAGGAGAGGCCTGTGATTAAGCAACATGCAGCAGCAGTAAGCTGCTTATATTGTATTCTACGTGTTTGGATTTTCGTCGAAACAATGTCGGTTATCAATATTTGCTGTGTGAGTACTATATATTTTTTAGTTCGTAATGACAAAGTACATTGAAACCTTTCATTCCTAGGTTGCTTTCCATGACAGCCATTGGAATCAAATTAAGTCATGAACTTAATAGCACTTTTTATTTTATAGATGGAAGAGACGATCCTCATTTCGGAAGTGAACAACACAGCTGCTTTCCCACTCAGATTCACAGCGAACTGCGGCCTCGACCGGGACCAGATGGAGGAGGTAGGTCATTCTCAATCCGAATTATTTAGTCTATAATATGAGACAGCTGAACTGTATCCGTGCTGTTTTACATTTGAATGCGCTGTTCCTGGTGTAGAAAGTGTTCAATCAATTATGAATTTTTAAACAGGTCAGTACTGTGGGCTGCTTGAAATATCTTACTATGTAGGTTCAATATTCATTAACATAGCACTGTTCAATATTTATTTTTTGGATGCAGATCACGCTGGAGCTCCAGGCTGAGAAAGTGACAGCTGTCATCATTGATCCGCTCGAGGTGACTTCTCTGAAGCCAACCCTGGACTACATTAAAGATGTCGACGCTGAGGCTAAAGTCCGCCTTACGGTTCTGCTTAATACGGCAGTTCATTCTTCTGCGACTCAGCAATACATCCTCAACTACCGTGACATGAATGTGACAATGAACGTCACGAGTGGCAAATCGAATTTCAAAAAACTTCCTCCACATGAGTATAAAATCATTGACTTACAGTCCAATGTCGTAATTGGTGAAGTGGCTGTTGAGCAAGATGGCGTATACGACATCATCGTGTCTCCTACAGCAAAAGTGCGGTATTTTCCCCTCACGGCCCCGGCCGACGTGCACGTTCTCTGGACTATCCCTCAGTACCTGCTAATGACTATTGGAGAGGTTTTGTTCTCAGTTTCTGGAATGGATTTTGCATACACGGAAGCCCCGGTCCCCATGAAGTCTGTTATGCAAGCAGCAAATCTCTTTACAATCACAATCGGACTTTGGATTTTTGCAATCCTGACTGCGATCTCTGCAGCGTCACAAGTTTTTATACACCGTCCCTCTCGGGAAGCATTCACTTATTCGCTGTTAATGCTTATAGACACCATGATCTTCTTTATTCTTGTGAGACATTATTATAAGCAGCAGAAATTAGAGAAGAACGCTCATCTGTCAAGGGCAAATCTACATCAAACTGTCTCAACTCTAGACCGCAAACCTAGCTTTGGTGTAGCTACGAGCAATAGTAATCCTGCATTTGAAGAAGACAGATTTTAAAGGAATTTTCTTCATTGTTCGTAATTTGTGTGAAGTGGAAATGACAGTACTGACTGTAGATGCAAGTAAGAACCAGATACAATTTTCACTGTTCGTTGATGTCTAGTGGTTTAGTTTCTAAATGTACTATTTATGCTCACTTGCGTTTGTACTGATATTTATAATTGCGTTTTTTTCTGAAGATTCATGCGAATTACGTGCCATTTTTCATGTATTGATATTCCAACCCAGTCCTAATGAAATCTTTTTTTAAAAATATTGGAAAAGGAAATGAGTAATTTCTTTAAGGGTGCATTTGTTTTCATTTTAACTGTACGTTTTTACAAACTTGCTGCGAGCGATTGCTATGTATGATCTGATTTTATTACGATTGCTACATATGAACTGATTTTCGATTTCCATCAATGGTGTTTTATCCTTGGCTCCAGAGCCTGCAATTTATCAAGTTGAATTTGAGTGAGAAACACATGATGATCATTTGGTCATATGGATCATAAATTTATAGAATTTTTGGGCTGCTTTTGCATACTTGTACAATCATTTCCACAACCTAGCCAGCCCTCACAAGTTAATCAAAGTTAAGTACAAATTCTATACTTGTATTACATGGAAACACGTACGGAAAAATTATCGTAACATGTAGTTTGAAAGAGGGAGCAAAAATAATTGATAGTGCCATATTTTTTACTACAGCTGAAAGCGCCTTTGTGATCTATCTTGGTAATTTAAACTAGACATAATTTTATATTATTGAAAGTCAAAGGGCAGAGCTGGACATTTTTTGCTATTGCGGCTTCATCTCATGTTTTGTTGTGGGCTGCTTTAAAGTTGTGAAAGTAGAACGTCAAAATTTGTCTTGTATCAAAGTTTCAACTAGTATTTTGCTCTGTAATTCGCATAATTAAAAAAAAAGTGATTGGACTTGTGTACTAACTGAGGCGTCACCATCTTTTTTAAATTATGAGCGACGATGAAGGTGCTCACAAAAACATTCAGCGAGAAAACGTATTCCAAATATGTTTCCATTCGTTAATATTGAGTATGATATTTTTGCAAGTTAGAGTACATATTTGCTGGTGCGCTTGATTTGCTGTGATCAAAGTTTGATCAAATTCTGAAGACAACCAATTAAATCTTATGCTATAATCCTAGGCTTCGTTTCTTTTCTTAGTGAGTAGAAAGCTATACCGTGATTTTTTACTGTTTTTTACTGTGTCCTGCCTAATAGCTCTGAATAAACAACATTTATACCCATTTTTATGCCTCATTTTACTTCAGCGAAATTTATTCTTTACTTATTGAGTCTATGGAGTCAACCATTCAAGACACAAATTTAATACATTGGTCTCCATACGACATTTTTTACTGCGGTTAATTAGACATTAGGTACAGAGAGCCGCATATACAACTCAGGTGAGTACTGGAACATGTCGAAGTCAGGCTGGTAGAGTTGCACTACCTCGCTCAGGAGAGACTGAGGTACTCTGCTGAAGTATGCCTCCGTCGCTGCGTGTGATGAGTTGAAGCTGTCAAACCTGCGCGGCAGTTTAAACTTGAGACGCTGGGCAGCTGGAGCTCAGGCAGCAAATCTCGTTACAATCACAATCGGACTTCGGATTTTTGCAATACTGACTGCGATCTCTGCAGCGTCACAAGTTTTTATAATACACCGTCCCGTTTTAGTTGAGCGTCCGTTTTATACACTCAACGGCCATCTTGTATGCCTAGTTGTACATATATTCAAATACGCACTCTACGCTACCATGGAAGATTTTTAAGATAATGGAGATGAATGTAATGAGGTAATTAATTCCTTTAGCAGGATGTGTCATACTACTTGTATACAACCTTCAATAATAAGAGACTAAGCAAAGACCTTCGTCCAAATAATGCGCCTAAATATGCATAAATACAATTGGAGTTTGTCTCCTTGACGCTAAAATGAAAAATTATGAACTATTAACGATGTTTCGTATTTTTATAATATCTAGAAGTCCTTTTTCTTGCCAACACAACCTTTCACTTGTATGGGTAGAAGTGGGAAGGGGCGACTCAACTCAAGGTTTTCTTGTAGTCAAATTGAAATAATTGAGTAACTGTAGGACTTTGTTCGAGTAACAGAAGCACTTATATCAGTTGAATTTGTACGAAGGCACTGACTCGGGGCATAATTGTCAGTATCTTGAATACCTCAGATAAGCTGTTAGTGATTAGTTAAATAAATACTAAACCACCAAATACCAAATAAATGCACACCAATGTAAAACATACATAATTTTGGTGATAACTTTTCTGAATTTCAGTCGTGCATGACTGGTTTTCAAAAGAAATCATGAGATATATTGCAGCAGTTCTCAAATAATTACTCCTGACTTAGGTAGTCAGATACAGCCATACGAATATTGAGAAATAATATTCCAAATTAAAAAATTTTTACGTTCTTGACTGATGCCTGGAACGTACCTGGACGAGTGAGTTTTGGCGAGGCACCTGGTGACTGGCAGGCCTGTGTCTCGCACGAAAAATTCCTGGTCCTCGTGCAGCGTCTCCACCTGGACGACGTGGTCGTAGTGGAGACTACACGGGGAGCAGGCTGCCCAGTACGGCCTCCAGTGCGGGTTGATGTGAAATTTCTTTACTGAAGTCCTGCGAGAAAATTCTCTCGGAAAGGAAGTTCTCAACCGGTAGTCGTCTTATCCATACTAATCTCGAAAATCCAATGACGTATTAAAGTGACAGATAATGTTGTAAAAGACCAGTGATCTTTTTTGAATCATTAAGTTACTTTATTGGACAGGGAAAGAATGGTAGCTGAACATGTTTATTTTTTCTCAAAAGTGTTATGAAGAAACGTATGAGTAGCTTCATATGCTTCCATGTATCACAACGTGCAACAAATTATAAATGAAGAAGGAACCCTTAGTGGACCACATGCAATCCATTCGTATTTTTTGTTAATTTCTTTGCCCTAGTGACGCTTTTATATTTAAAAGTTTGTAAGAGTCTTAAAAGTTTTAAAAGTTTCTTAAAAATATCGAAGTTTTTGAATTTTTTAGAAGGAGTGGTTAGTGATCTGTGCTGCCAGGTATCTGGTTTCGAGGGTTCGAATCCTTACTCAGCCTTCAAATTTCCTCTGCTTGTGTCGCAGAAACCAGAAAGGCTGACAGTCTACCCACGTTAAACTGATTATTTACTCAAGCTTGCAGATCATTGCAACATATCTCTTCGAGCCTCTGCCTTAAGTCACAAGATGGACGGGAACAGTCACAGAAAGCATGATCACTAGTCTTACGATGGTAGCATTAAAATTGAAAAGCTATTTCATATTTTATATATACTTAAATGGAATAAAGTTTCTTTCTTTCTTAACTTTTCTCGTAATCTGTAGTCCACATGGAGCTTGTAGGTTTGAAATTGTCTCTAAATTTTATCGTTCCTTAAGCTTGAGCTCACAGCTTCAATCTCCAGTTGTGCCAATATTATCCATCGACAGCATCTCTCCATAATAGGTTCAAGCTGCAGGACTTGTTGGTGTCTATAATTGGAGGGTGGACAGCACTAGTGGACTCCTTGCATTTTTTCCCACGGGAAAAAATGCAATTAGTCCACTAGTGCTGTCCACCCTTCATATAGTAAACTACTGGATCGTAATCGCCTATGTCTGCGCTGTGTTAGCGACAGCACGGGAGTGGACTACTTGCATTTTTCCCGTGGAAAATATATTATATTTACCACGGGAAAAAATGCAAGTAGTCCACTAGTGCTGTCCACCCTTCAATTCACACCTATTATTAATTTATACAATAAATATTAAAGTTGCTCCTCACCAGTAAGTCCTTAGATCGTCCCTGACTCGAAGAAGGAATTTATTGAAGCTTGGTTGGTTAGGAGCAGCAGGTGAGATCGCCTCAAGGTGGGCAGGCAAGGCAGGTTCTTGGTAGGTCTCACAAATATCTCGCTGAATCTTTCTATAGTTGCCTGCACGTGTTGTCCTTAACATCTTGTCTCTATGAAAGGGAATGGAGGTAATTTTAGTGTGTTTTTTAGGATGGGTTTAGCAGAGTAATAATGTAATTGATGTCTTTCATCCCACCATCTAAGCTAATACTAAGATTGACCGTCGTGTGTTTACGAGTATATATTAATTAATTAATTAATTTATTTATATGTTTCGTGTCACGCTCAAAATTAGAGAGATCCAGAGCCTTATATACTCGAGTCCATATCGTGGATACCGAGTTCGGCGGGGTATTGCATATTACAATATACATACACAAGCTCGCAGTTGCTTTCAGTAATGCTGAATTTCTGTATCTAGGATATGACATGAATGGCTATAACTACTTCTACTGCGGCTCAAAAATACTGTATTCTAAGTGTTTATTACTGTCACTAAAAAAATAAGTTGCCTTTGAAATACTCGTAAGCTTAAGCATGGAAACTCCACTCGAAAAAAAAAAGATTGAATCGAGAGCGAAAAAGAAGAGCGAGAGGAAGATTATCTCAAGAACAACAAGCTGTTGTAAGGCAACAGAGGCGGGATCAGTATGCTAGTGCAGTATGCATTGCATTCTTATATGTAATTTTATTTAATACCTTTTCAGCAGTATTTGTCATCATTTTTGATGGTGCGAGTACACTAGCATAATAATAAACAGTTTGTTGCTTACTTGCTTGCATGCTTGGTTGGTTGGTTGATCAGTCTCTCTGTCACGCTCTTAAGGATTTAGATAGGAAAAAATTCGTCTACTGAATAACAAAATGAGATACAATGAAATTTCATCCCTGAATTACGATGGCAAATGTAGTTTCTGGAATCTATGCTCGAAAGTCGAAATACTGAATGCTGAAATAAATTGTTTATCTTATACTAAGTAGTGACTTTTCAATGGAACAGATATACATGTATTGTAAGTATTGTATTGTGGATACCAAAAACACATCCTTCAATGTGGAAACTCCTTGCAAAGCTCGCGTCCACTGGTAAATCAAACGAAAAAATTCAGTAAAAAACTCTTGAATTTCCACGTGTGGGTCTACTAGTAGTAATAATACTATGAAGCATATGCAGGAGAGAACTATGCTTTATTACCCTCTCTGTACGCTACATTCTTTACTCGGGGCACCGATAAAATAATCTCAATTATTCCATTCTATGCATTATTCACTTTCGTTTATTAAACGCAAACCCTTGGTTAGTCATCCTGGTTTTGCAAACATGGTTAGTCACGCGGGGTGGTTACCTCCTAATACAATGATGTTTATTGTATTATTATGCAAAATATACTAGTTTTATTGGTTCAAGTTAAATCTGCAACATCTACTGAACAGTTCAAGTGTCTTATAGCTGCTTGATATCGCAATAAAACAATTCATAAATATAAATTATAAAGTTAAGAAACAAGTGTAAAAGCTTATAATCGTATATCATTTAGTATAAAATAAACACATAATACACTATTTCGTAAATTGGTTTCATATCGATGATGAATATTAAAATTACTAAAATAGTACAATAGGCAATGTCCGTTACAATATGTTTGAAATTCAAAATTGAATAAAAGACGTAGTCATTGATTATAACGAAAATCATAAAAAATAGTTAGATGTACGTATGTTATATACTGTAAGTCAAACATACCATACCAATGCCAGAGAGTCTTGTCAATGTCATTACGCTATAATGATATTTAATTTGCCTGGGGAAACTGGGTGACAAAACACAACTGCAAAACAGGTGCCACGGCACACCTCATTGATTCTCATGCGACATTTGGAAGAAAACTCAGACAGGAAAGTAAAGGGAAACAGCAAGAAAATAACTTGCTAACTAGAATCCACGAGAACTTAAAATTTAGGATGCCAAAACACGCCCTATAACTACAAAAAGGTTAATTACCAGAGCATATACATATATATATATATATATATATATATATATATATTAACCACATCATTGTAAACCAATTTTGGTACAAGCCATACCTATAAGCTGACAGCAATCTGTCCAAAGGATGGCGGACGATGAGCAGCCGTTTGGCGGACTGGAGGAACTTTGTTCGTAGAGTTTCGTCCGAGGGCTGAGGGAAGAGGTGGAGCGAGAGAGCGTGAGGGCGATGTGAGGGTTCACTGTGGTTGGAGAGGGACACCAGAGTCTTCGCCCAAGATGTGGACGCACACTGAGGATATCAAGAAGTATGGCTAAGTCAAGGTAAGGCTGTCTGGGGCGTGGATAATGTTTAGCGAACATGCTAAATATAATAAAAGACGGCAATTATCAGAGACGTTCGGCACTACATTTCCCTGGAATAGAAACACACGCTGTACCTCTGACTATACTCAAATTTGTTATTAATTATTCACTGAAAACGTAATCTCATAAGGAATATCAGACAAAATTGCTGTAAAGCGGTAAGAATTTAACTTGGACATGAGGTGTGTCAGATAGTGAGTTAGATTGGATATTGGACACCACTCGACGTGCATTGCAGCAATTAACTGGATTATCACTTACCATATGCAGGTGCAGTGTAGCAGTAACTTGCTTTGAACACTAGGCATCATACTTAGATGTTAGTGAACATCGACTTGCCTTGGGTATTCGACACAACTAAAATTTGGCATGGATGAAGTCCCACGAATATCGGTCATAACAAGCACCTGGAGATGCTGAAATTTACCTTGATTCTTAGAAACTAACAATGCTAACAGTTGACCAAGTACCATAATTATCACCTGCCACATGCACTAGCAGGTGATCAAGCACCATAAGTATTGCCTACCACATGCACTAGCAGGTAGGTGAACAAGCACCTTGAATATCGGACACCACATGCACTAGCAGG
>VCRD01001312.1:7934-30874 GCA_006783055.1 Trinorchestia longiramus
GCTGCTCTATGCACAGTCATAGTGAGGCTGCCCTCTGCACAGTCGTAGTGAGGCTGCTCTATGCACAGTCGTAGTGAGGCTGCCCTCTGCACAGTCGTAGTG
This sequence comes from Trinorchestia longiramus, assembly GCA_006783055.1. NCBI lineage: Eukaryota > Metazoa > Arthropoda > Malacostraca > Amphipoda > Talitridae > Trinorchestia > Trinorchestia longiramus. The sequence goes on from VCRD01001312.1 coordinate 8,037, forward strand.
AGGCTAAACATCATAAAAACGTTTATAAACATCATAAACACTGAAAACAAAAATTCGAACAGCTTTGTATGGAATTTAAATTTATTTGCACAATGCAGGACTGACAGCCTGTCTTGTCCTCTTCTGCTCACTGGTTTAATAACGGACACACTGTGTTCCATCTGACGGCATCGGGCATACTATGCCCACCTCTACAGGCTGAGTGGATATTGGACACACTCGGTCCACCGCTGCAAGTTGACTGGATATCGGATATTTTGTGCTCTGCACGATAACTGAATGAATCTTGAACCGTGAGAGTAGTTTTTAGAATAGAATAAGGCAATAGAAACTAGCCGTTTGGCCCATTTTTGGGTCGATACAGAAGTCCCATGCCGTGAAGCCATTTTCACGAATGCGTTGACGTAGTATAAAATTGTCACAGTTTAGCTCTAGTTTAGTAAGATTCTACAGAATGTTTGAAGACAGAAAAATTCGAAGGGTTGATCAATACACAGGATTAACTTACTTAACTCTTATTTGGAACGAGAGTTTTGACAATCAGCTTGTCGCTACACCATTACTCCTTTTGTTCAATTCATTAGTTTGATACAAAAACAGCCAAGATGCAGCCGAAGTAAAAGCCAACGGTATTGTAAAGAAATAAGAATTGCATTAGAGTCATGCAAAAACACATTTTCATTATAACTTTTGAAGAAGAAAAAAAAGAGCAGGACTTTTGCCTTTGCCTAGATTTGAGAGAGATGGACGAAGTGTGGGCAGCTCCCAGTAATCTGCCTGAGAAGCCAAGAAAGAGGGCAGACAGTTGAGGCCAGTTGAAGCCAAGGAAGAGGACAGACAGTTGAGGCCAGCTGAAGCCAAGGAAGAGGACAGACAGTTGAGGCCGGCTGAAGCCAAGGAAGAGGACAGACAGTTGATGCCAGCTTAAGCCAAGGAAGAGGACAGACAGTTGAGGTCAACTGAAGCCAAGGAAGAGGACAGAAAGTTGAGGCCATCTGAAGCCAAGGAAGAGGACAGACAGTTGAGGCCAACTGAAGCCAAGGAAGAGGACAGACAGTTGAGGCCATCTGAAGCCAAGGAAGAGGACAGACAGTTGAGGCCAACTGAAGCCAAGGAAGAGGACAGACAGTTGAGGTCAACTGAAGCCGAGAAAGAGGACAGACAGTTGAGGTCAGGAGAGAGAAGGCTGTGGAGTGAGGCCAGGTCTGTTGGCAGCTCGTAGAGACCTCAACAAAAGGCCTCTTCATGCAATATCTCGAGTGTCAAGCCCTGGAAATTCGCTGCCGCTCATGTCGATGGACTGCCATTGATCCGCAAGCTTCCTCCATCAACACTTAAACGATTTCTTCAGATCGGTTTCGTTTGAAAGATTTCAGCCTCACAAAGAGGGTTTGAAAACATTTGTCAGCCCTACATATATCAACTTCGATCGACAAGGTCTACTCAAAAAATTATTTCTTTCAGACGTGATGCTTTGTTTCTAATTGTTCGTGCTAAAAGAAATTGTTTTTATAATATTTTGAGTAAAATCTCTATTCATAAATGCTCATGTTTTAAAAAAATAAAATTCTTGTTGATAATTTCTGCTTTGGAAGTCATTTCTTTCAATTTGTTTAACTTGAACTTCTACAATTGTTTCTCGAGCAGATATTTGCCATACTCACTCATGTCATACCGGCCCGCATGCAAGGTAGCAACTAAATAGTCTTAAGACACCCCAACCTTTGTACTTTGTTTCTAAGGAACTTGAAATTATGCAGACACATAATCCCACTATATAATAACACACAGTTGGTTGGTTGGTTGGTTGGTTGATTGGTTGGTTGGTTGGTTGATTGGTTGCTTGGTCCGTCTCTCTGTCACGCTCTAAAGAATTTAGATGGGAGAAAATTCGTCTACTGAATGGTGAGATGATCTACCATGGAATTTTAACCCTGAATTACGATGGCAATTGTAGTTTTTGGAATATATGCTCGAAAGTCGAAGTACTGCATGCTGAAAATAAACTGTTTATCTGATGCTAAGCATTGACTTCTCATTGGAATGGCTATACATGTACTCGTATTGTGAGCATTGTATTGTGGATACCAAAAGCCCATCTTTCAATGTGGAAACTCAAAGCCCGCGTCCACTGGAAAATCAAACAACAAAATTCAGTAAAAAACACGGGAACTTTTTTACCTGTGGGTCTACTAGTCTACATATATAATAGATAGTATATCTCTATCTCTCTCTTTATCTCTGTGTGTGTGTCAGTCCTGTTACTTTTATCTATGGCTGAAGAAAAATTATTGAACTAAAATCAGAACGAGTATACGTGTATCATAAGCATTGTATTTATGGATACCAAAGACGCTGGATTACTATAAAATACGCCATTTTCTCATTATTGGCATTTTTCTTCTAGGTATACGTTCATGTTATCGGTAGCTCAGATACAGACTAGAAGTTCTGTATATACGCATGGAAAAGATTCATTCAAAACACAATAACTCGTCGTAAATCTTTATAATATTTGTCTTCATAATAATCTCAAACTAAGTCAAATCTAAGCCGTGGAATTTCCACGGGTACTATATAGTATTCTTATAATCTGGTCATCCAACATAACTTGTTGGAAAAGCAAACTCTATGTGTACACGTTATTGAAAATCCAATTAGGTTATTTCATGTCACTCGTTCGCATTGGCTCAGAATCAATTTTTACTTCAATTGAAAGTTAGCATTTGCCTATTTTCTCATAAGAATCAAGTTAGTACGTAATCACAATTTGAATTCGAAACTAGGTTTTTCAGAAGCGTGATGACTTTAGGTTTCATCAATTTTACTACAACACTCCGTGCAGTAATTTAATGCTACGCAGCTAATCGATTAGTGACCTGCTTGATTGATTGCTATTTTGCGCTGCACTCCAGTCTCACTTCAACGAGTTAGGTAGGGGAAATTAAAATAACTATTGTAATGCAAGCAAGTAAATGATCATGACGGGTATGTGTGATAAGACACTGCTTGAAGTACACAGACTCTCTTGAGCAAGGCACATAAATTTTCCTTCCCGAATGTATTTTTCCAGTATGGTAATAAGAAATGGCTTTATAAGAATAAGAGTATGTTGCAAGACACAGTCTCCTAAATTGAGGGAAGGAAGACGAGAGGATGAGAACATTCGCACAGCTTCATGCAGTACAGGGACGTGTGTGACGCAGTGAACTGTCAACATGACCGACTAACATATTCCTGTAGTTTGCCTATTTACTCGTAAGCTCATCAGTCTTCAAGCAACACGACCATGTGTGAGGCCAGGCCCCATTATGGCTGTGAGAAGGATTTACCTATGCCTATTTTCCCTTCCTTGCCGTCTTGCATTTTCTACAAAAAAATCGCTCACTTCCTGTGATATCCTCTTTTCCCTCTTCATGTATAACGCTTCATATACTGCTTATTTGAGAAGAACTTTAACCTAACTTATGACTCGTCAGTTTTAAGCCTTACGCTGCTCGTTCGTTCAACTCACACAGTATCCCAAAACTCGGGTAATTCACGACAATTTTAGATCAGACAACGCGTCACCACATTTATCACCAGACGCACCTGTACATTTCTCACACTATCGAACCGCTTTACTCTTATCATACTTCTGTAGCAAATATTAGGTTATCTCACATGAAATGTCACATGTAGATTAGCATTCTTTGTCAACTATACATACATTTGATTATTTTCGTGTACACGGTTAATTTTCAGTAACGAGCCTTTGATAACGATGTTCTTGATACTAGAACTGTTCAGGGATGTTTCCAAAGATTTCGTACAGGAACTGAGAGCATTAACAATGAACCAAGAGGGATACCAAAACCAGCACTTCGACATGATGAATTGAATCATTTGGTTGAACAAAATTTGATAACTACGGTTCGAAGAATTTCATCAAAACTCAACACATCTCGTTCAACTGTTTCTCGACGCTTAAAAAAAATTGGAAAGTCAAAAAGATGGATAGATTTGTTCCACATCAACTAAACCAAAATCAAAGAAACAGGTGACTCACAGTGCTCAATGTTGTTTTTTTGTCTCGAAGGGGATCCATTTTTGAGTCGAATCAGTACATGTGATGAGAAATGGATACTTTTCGATAACAGCAAAATAACTGGGCTGTGGATAGACGCAGAAGAGTCGCCTAAACACTATCCAAAATCACCATTGCACCCAAAAAAGTTGATGGTCACTGTTTGGTGGTCTGTTAGGGGAACCATTCATGTTTCATTTTTGCAACAAGTCGATACGGTAAAAGAAGCATCTGACTGTCAAGAGATTGATTGCATGCATGAAAAAATGGAGAAGAAGCATCCAGGACTGGTCAGTAGAGATGGACCAATATTGCTTCACAATAATGCACGACCCCACGCCTCTAGAGCTACGGTCGACAAGCTGCAAAGTCTGAAATATGAAATTTTGCCACATCCTCTCTGTTCTTCTGATATCTCTATTTTTGGTTATCTTTTGTTCAAACATTTCGAACTTTTTATTCGGTATAAATCATTCTTAACTAAGGAAAGTATAGTTGAATCATTCGAACATTTAACTCGTGAAAAATATGACAAGTTCATCGAAGATAGAATATATGCGTTAGAAAAACGAAGGTCAAAATGCATAGAGAAGGAAGGATCGTATTTTGCTTAAAATAAACACTTCACAATTATTTTTCTTTCATTTTTAAATGCAACATTTAATGTGAGACAACCTAATAATTCCAAAGTTGGTTCATTTTTCCATTCCCACATTTTCAACTCTTAGGTTTCCGTATCGCACCAAGAGGTTAAACCATTCACCCTATCATACAAAATTATTTTGTTATTATCGCTTTACTTAAACGCTGCCTGGTTTCCCTCGTACACGTTATGAACCACATCTTTTGGAAAGTTCTCCATTTACAGCGAGATATGCTCACTTGTGTTCAATACATTTACTACTCCTCACCATCATCATCATTTCTAGATAAGCTCATTTTAATCATCCAACTTTTCCCTTCTAAGAAAACTTCATCAACTGCCACTTTCTCACACCGGTGCATAAACTCATAGCACTTTCACCCAACGCACGCTCGAAACCGTCACTAGACTCAATATTATCACCGAAGTACGAAGAGACGGTCCCAAAAAAATGCATGCATTTTTAAAAGGCTGTAGTTTAAATATGTACTACTGGTGCTAAGCGTGATCAATGTTTCATTCAAAAGAGCAAAATCTAAAGTTTTATTTTATATCCAAAATATGTTGTTACTCACATAAGGTACACCTTAGGAATACCAGTAGTATTCAAACTACAGCCTTTCAAAAATGCAAGCATTTTTGGGGGCACCCTGTACATGCAGCAGTGCTCCCTGTGGGAAGGCTACTGTCAAACACTCAGATATTCACCTATTTATCAGCAAATGTTAAATACTTTAACGGGAAATAACCATAAAGAGCGTTCCCCATTAACACTTTTTGACAACAAAACATTTTGGGAATTCCTTAATGATTTATTAGAACCGCAACACTTTCAGTAGAGCGAACGAACCAATAATATTATTATTGTTTCGTGTTCGTACTCACTGTACAGGACTGTTGCTGTACGTGCTACTATCATACAAAAGGTGCACACCCGCGTGCTCTAAATGTATAATAACGGACTGTCCGTTTCTTGCGTTGTCTTTCCGTTCCGCCTGAAATTAGTGAAAGTAGAGGAAGGTGCTAAAATTTTCAACTTCTTTTAAAGAGATACAGTCAATGCTATACTGAGGTGCTGCTGTACGAGGTCACTGACAATTCTAAGTATAATAATAAAAAATATAATACACAAAATAATTTTGAATCCTTTCATAGCGGTGTGAGAATTATTGTAGCGAAAGCTAATACTCGGTTTAAAATGTTCCATATTTTCAGTCTGTTAATACGATGAGGCATAAATAACAATTTATGTATTTAAAAACTATATTTTGTATAATATTAGTTCGGATATTCACTGGCGTGCTCTGAAATGATTCTCTCTAATGGAATCATTAATTGTATTCGATCAGTCCCTGTAATTGAGAAATATCGTACTCTCCAATCATTGTGATAAAAGAAGTAACTGTAATTGAGAAATATCGTACTCACCAGTCATTGTCATAAAAAAAGTAACTGTAACTGAGAAATATCGTACTCTCCAATCATTGTGATAAAAGAAGTAACTGTAATTGAGAAATATCGTACTCACCAGTCATTGTCATAAAAAAAGTAACTGTAACTGAGAAATATCGTACTCACCAGTCATTGTGATAAAAGAAGTAACTGTAATTGAGAAATATCGTACTCTCCAGTCATTGTGATAAAAGAAGTAACTGTAATTGAGAAATATCGTACTCACCAGTCATTCTGATAAAAAAGTAACTGTAATTGAGAAATATCGTACTCACCAGTCATTGTGATAAAAAAGTAACTGTAATTGAGAAATATCGTACTCACCAATCATTGTGATAAAAGAAGTAACTGTAATTGAGAAATATCGTACTCACCAGTCATTGTGATAAAAGAAGTAACTGTAATTGAGAAATATCGTACTCACCAGTCATTGTGATAAAAGATGTCCCTGTAATAGACTCAGTTACTTTAATGGAGAACTTATCGTGATAAACCAGTCTCCGTAAGGAAAGAAGTCTCTGTGAAGGTACCAGTGGGTTTAATGAATAAGTTATTGTACTGGACCAGTCGCTGTAGAGCAGTCATTGTACTGGACCAGTCATAGTAAAGACGTCCTTTTACTGAACCAGTCGCTGAAAAGCAATTTTACTGGACCAGTCATAGTAAATACGTCCTTTTACTGAACCAGTCGCTGAAAAGCAGTCATTATACTGGACCAGTCATCGTAAAGCAGTCATTTTACTGGACCAGTCGCAGTAAAGCAGTCATTTTACTGGACCAGTCATTGTAAGGCAGTCCTTTTATTGGACCAGTCACTGCAAATGAATCATTCTACTGGACCAGTCTCTGTAAAGGAATCATTTTATTGGATCATTCTCAGTGAAGCAGTCATTTCATTGGACCAGTCTCTGTGAAGCAGTCATTTTACTGAACCAGTCTCTGTGAAGCAGTCATTTTACTGAACCAGTCTCTGTGAAGCAGTCATTTTACTGAACCAGTCTCTGTGAAGCAGTCATTACAAAAGATACACATATTACAGACAACAACGTTATCAAGTGAGCGGGAATTACGTGCTTTCAAAGGAGATCATACTGCGTCGCCACAGCAACTAGAGATGCACCACCTACCAGACCATCTGATGGTTCTCAGCGATGTTTGCGACGCATATTAGGGCACAAAAAACTTCATCTCTCTGACTAGATTTTTGCCCCAAATTCATTCAATTCGTCATTTTTAATTGAATTGCATATGTTCTCCAATACACCCAACCTAGATGACATTTTGATGCACAGATGACTGGCAAAGCTGCCTGATTGTCATTTTGATATAATTTGTCTTGATGAACATTGATATTCATGCCAATGAATGCATCATTGATCTCGTTTCTCATGTAATTCTCTGAACTGCATGTGAACTGTCAAATGCTCTCTTATCTTTTACGTGATAGAATATTCAGTATCGAGAGGGAAAGGAGATACGGCTTTCGTATAAATAAGCAAGACTTCTGTTCGGAGCGTTCTTCGTGTCAAAAGGAATAAATCAACGACAGATGAAATGCTGAAGTTTCTTGTATTTTTGCTGCATCTTGCAGTGGTGACCCACGCAGAGCTCACTGACGACTGCCTCGCATGCATGTGCTACGTGAGTACATTATTTGTGGGCCCTGTAGTGCAGTAGGTGGGGCAGGTCCTACAGAGGGGCTCCTGTAGTGCAGTAGGTGAGGCAGGTCATACAGAGGGGTTCCTGTAGTGCAGTAGGTGGGGCAGGTCTTATAGAGGGGCTCCTGTAGTGCAGTAGGTGGGGCAGGTCCTACAGAGGGGCTCCTGTAGTGCAGTAGGTGGGGCAGGTCCTACAGAGGGGCTTCTGTAGTGCAGTAAGTGTGGCAGGTCCTACAGAGTGCCAATTATCGAATAATTAACAAAAAATGAGACACATCATCCTACACAGGCTCTTATGACCTATGGATAACATACCAGATGAAATTTTCAGCATTGGAGTCATTTTTTCTTGTTTCCAATCGCTAATTGAGCAAAGTTTTAAAGAATTCGAAAACATTGACCAGAAAACGTAAAAAAATTCGTAAGATGAGTGGAGACTTTCTTACACTGCTAGATACACTAGGTGGGTGGAGACTTCGTTACACTGCTAGATACACTAGGTGGGTGGAGACTTCGTTACACTGCTAGATACACTAGGTGGGTTTAGGCTGTACCAGCGGAATGACGGAAAAGACAGCCTCTTGCAGTGTGGGAAATAATGAAAAATAAAGATATTGAATTGATAATCAAGAATTATCTTAGATTTGAAATGTTTCCCACAGGTGTCCAGTGACGGATGTCAGATGCCAGACCCACCCTGCCGTCAGGAGTCGTGGGGGGTTGTGTGCAGCCCGTGGGGGTTCACGGAGCCGTACTGGATAGACGCTGGCGAGCTGGGAGACGGTGAGCATCAGCGTCTTAACACGTTTGTTGCGATTGCCTAGCCGGTGCAAATCTTTACTTTGTACACATAATCACTAAAAGACTTGGAAAAAATTACAGAACCTAACCTAAGTGACCCACCGGTGGGTCGCATCGCAACAAACGTGTTAATCCTACGCAAGTTACATTTTCTCCAATTTTTGTTCCTCTCTAATTTTATTCGAAAAAAAGACTGTTATGGTCGAGAGCTCTTAGTAGTTAAATTGTTACCATAGGTTTTTTTTAGCTATTTGGTTTGTGGATTTTAATATATGTTTATGATCTCGCTTTTTATCTTTCATTTCAACACTTTTTTACAGAGCAACTCCGTTTGCTCAGTTCTACTTCTATGTCTTCTCCCCTGTGACTAGTTATGATGTTATCAATTTTCTGGATACACTCGGTTCCTTCCTCAGCAACATCATTTGGTAAAAATTATGAGGTACAAATATTTGCAGTCATTTTTGCCGTCATTTGGTAAAAATATTTGCATATGTAAGATAGTTTCGTAATTTCTACATCAGTTCACGTCAGAGCTTATTTTTACCAGAAGCTGGAGCTGTATGAATAATTCAATGCCTTTTCTTATGCAAGCTCTAAATAAGTGAGACATCCAGCATACGCGTAAGCCATGGTTCTGGACCAAGAAATCTGGGCTTGTCTATTTAGCTGAAACTAAAACTTGAGTAAAGTTATAGTAAACATAATGACACTTCCCATCCTGGATGATTAGATGAGTTCTTTGTCTGGTGAACGTAAAAGACTCTAGCACATCTCCGGCATTGGGAAGTGATTTATTCGTATGTGACTCTGAAGCCACCATTCAATATTCGTATGTGACTCTGAAGCCACCATTCAATATTCGTATGTGACTCTGAAGCCGACATTGGATATTCATATCTGACTCTGAAGCCACCGTTCAATATTCGTATGTCACTCAAGTAGCCATTAAACATCCATATGTGACTCTGAAGCCACCGTTCAATATTCGTATGTCACTCAAATAGCCATTAAACATCCATATGTGACTCTGAAGCCGCTATTCAATATTCGTATGTGACTCTGAAGCAGCCATTGAACATTCATATGTGACTCTCAAGCCGTGATTTAATATTCATATAGGACTATAAAGCAGTCACCCAGTCATCTTTTTCGGGTGCTGAAAGTAGCCAAGATCCGTGTCATGACGAAGTGGCAGTCGTTTTCTGACTCGTGATTCTCAATTTATGTCATATTTTTTCAACTTATCTAGCTCGTACTTTAATTCCTTTTCTACGTATATATTTATATTACTTTTTGCCAGTGGGGAACTGTAAACTCCTGTAAATATACGAAAATAATGAATTTCATGCGCGTTTCGATATAAAATATTTGCTATATAAGTACGTCATTATCCTAGCCTTTCCTAATATCTGGAAGTTTTTATTCTGTTTAAAACATGAATTAACATTCTCATAAAAGTTCTGTTTACATCATAACAATTCTTAACATTCCTAGTAATTATATCTTGTTTTTTTTTTGCTTGATAAGTTTGCTACGTACGAGTATTATGTATATTTGCGTATATTTTCTGCGCACGGTTAAAAGAAATTCATTGACGTGAGCATCTTATGCCACCACTGAAGTGGAATGTTTAGTGGCCTATGCTTGTGCTGCACAGGTCCCTGGTTAGAATTTGTAAGCAACAGTCAAGTTTCTCCAACTTGTAACGTAAGAGGCCAGCCAGACTGATTACCTGACTTACTAACTATTTCTTCAAACTTCCAGCTCGTCTCTTCGTGTTCTTCCCTGCGAGCCTCCAGCTCAAGTCACAACACAATGACGGAAACAGTAGCTGGGAACGTCATCACTAGTCTCAAGATGTTTTCATTAGGAATTTAAAAATCAATGCACTGTATACTCGATTAGAAACAACGTTTCTTTCTTTCTTTGTGTCAGATTTTGAGACGTGTGGGGCGGACTGGGACTGCAGCGAGGCAACGGTACGCTCCTACCTCGACCGCTACGTCACGGACGACTCCGCCACATGTGAGACGTATGCTCGAATGCACTTCGGCGGCCCGTACGGATTTAACGGAGACGGTGCGCGCGACTACTGGTACGCTGTGGAAGATTGCCTCGATGAAGATTTACTCACGCTACCCCCTGAGTAATCGCAGTGAACACCATCATGGCTCCTCCACGCCATTCTTTTTCCTCAGGTGATGTTCCCTATTTCTGTTTAGAAACTTTTGATGAAATTTTGCTGACACAAAAATGATAATTCATTTATGTCTTTTATTTCTATAACCTTAAGTCCTCGAAGAATTAGAATTTTGTTATTGGAAATTTCGTCAATGAAAAAGAGTTTTAAACTCTCAGCACACGTTGCAGGTTGATATACATACATTCAAAGTTGACGTTTGGCAAAGTCCAACAATATATGACAGAACTGAGAATACTGCTGGTTTAACGGGCACCTTTTATTAGAAATTACGTAAATTTATCCGTAGATTATAATTTTTCTTTTGTTGTTTTAAAGTATAACAATAGTTACCCTTAGTATAAAATATAATAAAAAAGTTATTTTAATTACCTTAATTACTTTCGGAAATTATATCCACCTCTCGACTCACTTCTCATCCACTCCCTGCCAAAGCATTACCAAATATACAGAACGCTCAATAATTACCTTTTCTGCTTTTAGAACCCTCGTTTATTCAGCAAACAAATGTATACAACTGCAACAAAAAGAAACTAGTAGTTATCTATGTAATAGTTGGGAATTACCACACTTTATTCAATATTCCCACCGTCTGCCTAGATAGCAAGCTAGAGAAGCTTAGAGAATGACCTGCACGAGTCACAAATGACTTTTCGAGGGATTTTGGCGTGTCTTTTTTTAGTTTCACCTTTAGTGTCTCGAAATTTTGGTGATGTGTTACTGAAACTTACTCTCCAGTATGAATTAAATGCTGCAATTGAAAGGATTTAGTTTTGGCAGCGAAGGGGATCATTCCTCTTCCGAAATGAAGTGGGGAACATTGGATATCAACCACTCGTGTGTTTTCTTAGCTCCGAGTCTGTTAGGGTTCCGAGTCTTGCTAAAATGACCACTGGTGTTTTTTGAAATGATACTTAGCCCAAAGCAACAATGACAGCAAAAATACCGTTGAGGTCATTTTTCTGTTCATTTTAAACTCTCCTTCCATAATCCAATTTCAATGCTCCATTATTGATGCCGCTCTCTGTCTTCGAGTGACTACCCGGGTGTCAATCTCATTAATCCCAGGCCAAATTCGATTATTTTGAACGTTAAAATTCTGCAGGACTTCAAATTTCTTTCTGTCACTGAACACGAGATACGGTAGCGTGCCTTCGCAAATGTGAGAGAGAAGGATATCAGCTCCTGCAAGACGTTTGTACAAAGTTTTCGCAGATAACAGCGTAAGAAGTCTTCACGTATTGGTAAAGAATAATAGACATGGATTCCGACGGATATATGTATTCCTTCTTTTTCCAGGTTTTTGAAAGAACTCTTTGGGTTTCTTTCAAGCTTTTTTCTGGTAGATTTCACTAGTTTTGAGATCCTGACAGTTTGCGAACGACGGTGTCCAAGCTTATTATTTAGTTGTCTAGTCTCTTCGAACATCATCACTGTTCTCCAGTGCAGTTATGCATTCTGTTAACTTCTCAGCTATCAGTAATATCCATTGGAGGTTTTTCCACCTTATACAACTTTAAAATAGCTATTCTTTTGTCCGAATCTTTCACCATTATGATAAATATTATGTCCAGAAAACATATGATTTCGTTAACACATAAAAATTGCAAATAAATTGAACTGTTTGTGTAAATAATTGATTGTACATTTCAATGTAACGATAACGAATGAATATTCTGTATAATGAAATATCGTGAATATTTGATAAGACATTAACGGAAATGGCACTAGGAATTCTACAACAGGCTGAGGAAATGACAAGTCAATGAAATCTATGAACTCAAGATTATCATTCGACACTCTGCAACTTATTGTCAGTCCAAACAAACGTCATGAAACTTTAACGTTGATCAAATTTCACTCAATCGTCTGAATAAAGTAGAGGAAATTGGAGCTCAAAATTCTGAAGCCAGGATATGAAGCTTGTGAATTCTGACGTGCTAAATTGACAAGCATTTTCTCTAGCTTTCCCTAATGTTGACGGGATGATGTATATTGCTTATCTAAAGAGCTTCGAGGGTTATAAACTTGCAGATATAAGTTTTTAAGAGAACACCATGCATTTTCGAGCTCTGAGACTGGAGGCGCACACTAAAGCTTACTTAAGTTTCTGCATTAACCTGTACGGAGACTCTTAATTACTTAATTAGGCAGGGATGTCTCGTGTAATGCACGGCACACCAAGACTTACGCAATACTTCAGGGGGAAAAGTTGATACCTCAGAGAGGATCTAAAATAGCACAAGTCTTCAAACTAGTAAACGCATAATGGAGAGTGCAACAAAAATGGAAGCCAGAGTTTCTTATTATTTCATAAAAAACAACGGCTGTATAAGGAACTTCGTCTATCCAGTCTGCCGAAATACACACAAGCGACAAATGACTTGTAGAAACTTGCAAATCATTTAAAATAAAACAAATATCCTTCAATGTTCAACAGAAACACTCTGGAATAAAATACCTGGAGAAAATGAAAAAATAACATTACTGACTCTAGCATACGTAAGTTCATTCATCAAGTTTTTAAACAAGACAAGTTTGTACAGCTAAATAAGTCCAAAACATACCCTCATTGTACTTGTAAAGTTAAAATTTAACATTTTCACAGTGTGATGAATAAAAGAGATCATGCAACAATCTACTTGTATAATACAAAGTGTATATCCATCTCTGTCCCTTTCTCTCTCTCTCTTTAACTCTGTATCTGTGTGTGTGTGTCCTATTTCTTTTAATCTATTACTGAAGGAAAATTATTGAACTGAAATCATAACGGGTATATATGTATTATAAGCATTGTATTTTGAATACCAAAGACACCAGATTGCTAAAAATATGTCATTTTTTCGTTATTAACCTTTTCCTCCTACACGGTCATGTTATCGATAGATAAGATACAAAATGGAAGTTCTGTATCCATTCGTGAAAAATATTCAGGTTCTGAAAGCACCATGAGGAAAACTGAAAAATGTATTTAATTTCATAGATCCTCAATATCATCACTTTTAAACGGTGGAATTTCCATGGGGATTATCTGGACCATATTATCGGTAGGTAGGATACAGACTGGAAATTTTGTATGTTTATGAAAAATGTTCATTTAAAAAACAATAATGCGTCGTAATCCCTTAATACATTCGTCTCTATAATAATTTCAAATTAGTCAAATTTAAATCGTGGAATTTCCACGGGAACTATCTAGTTCTACATATTTAATGAGGGTATGGCATAGAAAGACAGTCTGATAACAGCAGATGAAAATTCATGTGAGCATCGAAAATAATCTGCACAAAATTTGATTCGTTGAATCCAGCTTATTTATTCAACCAGTGGTATGATACATAAATCATTTAGTAAACAAATAAATACATTCATTACCTGATCTCTTTCTGACCACACGTGTGCGTCGAGCACGAGTGACGACTTGCACTGCATATTGCCTTAATGTTATTCTTGCTGGGGATGTAACACATTTATATAGGACTATTGTATTAATAGCTCCAGATAATTATACTGACAACTTTAAATTTATTTCACCCCGTACAAGTTGTCACTCACATCAGCAATGTCGTTGCGTAGTGCAGAGAGTTTTGAGAGGCGCATGCAGGCGCGCAGGACGGACAGTCTCCTTAGTTGTTTCATTGAATAGATTTAGAATAGAATAAGGCAATAGGAATGAGCTGTTTGGCCCATTCTTGGGTTGATACTCTAAGTTCCACGCCGTCAATTTGAGTGAAGGTCCAACAGTTCAGTGAATACCGCTTAGATGTATGATATTACGGAATGTGCAAGAATATCAATAGCTTACTTGAATAAAAATGAGTACTTTTGCGAATGTTATTTTGGAAATTATTAATAATAAAGAATACATTAGCCTTAAAGCTCCCATTCGTAATTGATGCAATTATTTACATCCAAAGTTTAACTTTCTCTGCACATCTCGAGAGATTGATAATATGATCTCATTCACGTGTTTTTAAATAGTTGTAAAAATAAGTTTAGTTTTCGTTCAAAGTTAAGAACATCTTGGTTCTTGACTCTCCCACCTCCCATGTATGTACATGTATTGCCACAACTTGGTTTTATTTCACTAGCCTTAACGAGTGTTGCAACGAAAACGTGCATACTTCATCATTGTATGTTGCAAATGCAGACTGAGTGAGACTTTCTGAAACTACTCAGCACATTCGTGCATGTCGTACTCAAATAGAAGTCACAAAGTTCACGAAGATACCTTAATTTGGAAAGCTCTATTTTTTTAACAGTAGTTCTAACAGCTTAGGTTAATTTGGAGCTTGGAATTTAAAAGAACCTTGCGAAGAATTTTTTTTAATAAACTAGTTCCATTTTTCTGTATTGACAACGCCAGACCATTCACCATCTTCAACAAAACTTTCCTCTTTCACACTAATTGGGGCCCATTTGAATTAAGAATGAAAAGCAGTTACAAAAGTGTTTTTGCAGAAACCATTGCTGAATGTTTTCTAAGTTATCGTAAGTAAAAGTTTGTCATCGAACAAGAGTTATTTCTGGAAGTGATTTATTTCTGGAAGTGATTTTTTTCTTCACGAATAAACAACGTAATCATATCGATCAATACATGCTGGTGCATGAATGGACAAACTCATTGTAAATAACACATGCGTGCAGTAGATCACGTGCTGGACACACGCAAAATATTGTGAACCACCACAAATTCTCATGCAAAGTTCAATAGTATGATGTTTACATTCTATGAAAAGCTGACAGCTATTGATCAAAACATTTTATTTATTGTAATAAAACGTCCTGTAAAACAAACGAATACAAAAGACAGCATGGATTTGTGTTCTAAAAAAATAAATAAAAAAATTGTCAAACTATCTATAACGCTTCAAAATCAATGTCAAATTTTGAAAATTGTAAATGAGAATCTGAAATCCGCTTGGCGGTACAGATGCCTTCACTTCTTGTTGAAGAGGACAGCGTGAGTCGACGATTTCTCTCTCTAATTTTCCTGATAACGTCCGTGGCATTACTAAACACTTTAGATTAGATATGTGCAGCTCGTGCGACACGTTTGGACTACCTGGAAACTTGAATAAATACAAATATCAGTTCTCAGAGTTTGCAACACTTGTTGCTCGTTCGAGTCTTTTCAAGTTTACTATTAGTTGACTTCATGCTAAATGCCTACCTAATCGCGTTCATTTAATTCGTACAGATTCATGATATAATTCCTATAATACCGTCCGTCTCAACAGAAGAACTTGGCGAAGGTAGAGTTTAGATTCAAAACTGTATTCTCCTACCTCAGGTGCTGGCTAACTCCACGTTACTGAAGACACAATGAACAGTGCAATAAATCACAAAATTGCAACAATCATAGAAACGTCGTGCTACAAACCTCTGCCCGTGCTACAGGCATCTGCCCGTGCTACAAACCTCTGCCCGTGCTACAGGCATCTGCCCGCGCTACAGGCATCTGCCCGCGCTACAGGCATTGGCTCGTGCTATCTTTACAACAAGTTGTCTTCCAAGGCAATTGCGTGCTGAAGGTAGATTTAACTTAACGAGGAAGGGGCAATCTGCATGATTGCTAGCGAGAATTATGTTCAGCTTAAGGAGATCGTATAGCAACGAAGTTAATTAATTCCTTGGATGATCATTAAGGAAGAAAAACCCGTATCTCAAAGACGTGCTTGCCGTGCAAATTAGTAAGATAATCAACCGTCAGGGTGAAGAACACGGGCTGCGAATAAAAAACTTTGCTTTTGTAAGGAAAGCGATCCCTCATTACTTAATTAAACCCTGTTGATTAATGAATGACAGCTACCCACTACTTCCAAGAAATCTACCTCAACTCAAACTAAAAGTAACCGACAGTTTGCACGAAGCATTACAAACATAAATAAAGAAAAAACTATAATGAATGAGGGACAAACCAATTCCTTAAAATACAGGTCAGATATTAGTGGCATGATGAAAAACTTGACAGTCATTAGCTCACATGTATATGCTGGAGTAGGAAATAATTTTTAAACTATTTCTGATAAGTTTGCCTTCCAATATGTGGTCCAAACTAATTAATTAATAGTAAGTAGAATTTTCAATAACGTCACAATATCTTTTTTAAGAAATTAATTTTCAGATTAACAAAATCGAGCGCAAAAATATGCAGATCACAGCTGTGAAGAAATCTTTCCCTCAAATTTGATAAAAGTACATTTAGTAATGAAAAATAAATGAATTAAGAGCAATAATGAAATAAAATTTTACCACCACCATTCCACGCCTGGTCGTGCGTTTAGCTTGAAGCCTGCAAATACTGCATTACCTTTCATTTCCTTCTGAAACTAAGCTAGTCTGGGCCGAGATCACCTAGGCTCTCTGTACACTCCCAAACCTGAACTCATAGAGCTAGCGACCACTGCTCCAGTCTATGATAGCGTGAAATGTCAGTGTTCTTCACTCTACCAGTTGCAGTACAAGCATGATGGCGTTCTCCATCTCTCATCAGACGCTGGTAAACCAGAATAGTGTTCATCCTATCTAACTGTAGTTTACAGCCCACTAACTTCAGTTTTCATTGGGAATTTTCCCCCTTCCTCTTTTTGAACGGCAAAATATGGAACACCTGGCAGCGTCAGCACTGTGGTGGACAAGCTGGTTAGTCACGTATGGCAGCAACCAAGAACACCACAATGTCTTTGGGAGGTTGTGTACACACCCCTACGTATAGTAATGACATGTTCTACTTTGCATAGTATTGACATATTGTCCTGTGCTTAGGATTAATATGTTGTTCTATGCTTAGTATTGACATGTCGTCCTATACTTAGTACTAATATATTGTCTCATACCTGATATAAAGATGTAGGTTGTTAGAGTTCTTATAAAATTTCGTGTTGCTCGCACACAAAAGTTTCATGCCCTATACATATAACTAAGGGTTTGCTAAAACTGAAATTTTGAAACCTTTATAAAACTGTAATTCTTCAGCCATCATAAAATTAAAACTCTCAAATCTTTATGAAACTGTGAAACTCAAAAATCTTTATAGCACTGCGTAATTTTATACATTTTATGGACCTCATAACCTCAATGAAGGATTTTATTCATGACAGTTAAAATTCATGACGTCACTTAACAAACACTTAATTTCTGAGTCGTTGTCAGTGTCCGCTCACCGGACCACAGCTTGCAGTTGCGGGCATCCCTCACAAATTAATGCTTACGGTCGGGGCTACATGGACTAGTTTTCGAAGCTCCAAAGAAACACGACATAGAAGAAGAATGTTTACGATGTAAGTCAGACCTTCAACGCCCCTACTCCTAATATATGTCTGTCTAACAAATTAACTTTTCTATTCCATATTTCATTTGAAAATACTTCGCTGAACGTGGCTCACTTATTCTACTACTGTTTTCCAATTTTTCATGTGATGCATCAAAGTGTAAACCACTTGAATGTGTCACGTAGCCAGTTGTACACTAGCTTTGACCAAACAAACTATATCCATAATTGAAATTATACCTTTCAGTCTAAACACGCCTGATCCTTAATAAAATAGGAAAGTGAATTCACAAAAGCTGAAGTTTGATTTTTGTGTGTTGAATTAGCTAACTTCCGGGTGTCTGGCTCTGTTGCAACAAGTCGGACTACGAGCAATGCAAAAAATGTTTTTTTAGATGAACTCACGCAAGTTATTGATGAACTTGTTACATGTGATCCAACTGAGTGCTGCATAATTGTATATAAAAGTTAGTTACTTCCATGGAACTGTCGATTAAGTGAGAAGTGATCTCTCCGTGCCTATGGTTAGCTGAGTGCAGTTCACAGTACAGTGGTATTTGTGTTCAAGAAGCACAATAAAGAACGTGTTTTAGAGAAAGCAGCAAGAAAACAAGGGATGTTAACACGAGAGATCTTCAATAATCTCTCTGGCGTGTAAGAGGTCACGAAAGTTGACTGTTGTCTTTTTGAATTTATGTGTATAAAAAAATTGCCAGAGTTTGGTTCGGCTAGGAGCAAATGCATAAAATACATTTGTGACTGTGTGTGATTGTGCAACAGGCACTGCTCTGTGTTGTTAAGGCATTGTAAGCAATGTGCACTTGACCTTCAATATACGTGGCCACTTGCAACTGCGCTCTGACAAGATCGCATTTCATTTTATTCTCGTGTGGTAAATTTTTTTGCAGGCAATTTATTTGAGAAGTGCTTATAAAAGCGTTGAAAGAGTACAAATAAAAATATATGGTAGATTTCTAAACAAATATATTTCAGCATTTGTATGTTCGGACAGTTTTGAAATTGCTATTAAACAACCCTTGTATGTATTCACATTAGGTGTATTGAGGATATTCAGTGTAGAGCTGTGTATACGCTGTGACATTATAGACATCGACTCGTACGCAACCAATTCAGGGAAAGTCCCGCTACTTCAAGGATCAAATTTGAGCAGAACACAATATTGAGAAAGGGATCAGAGGCTGACATTCCAAACTCGCATGAAGCAATTGCAACTCAACCTCTCCTACACAAACTGCATAAGGCACTTGTCTTGCCCTGCCATCCAGCTGTAAATCCGTGCTTTAAGAGAATAGCTGTAACAAGATCTAACAATAAGTGTGGTTATACGTGCTTTTGAAAATGATTTATAAGCTTAGTTTCCATGTGCCCGACGATACATTTGGAGAAAAACGTATTTTAAAATTTTTCAGCTTTGTTACAGCAAAGAAGTGGATACGATTTTTTTTACCTTTGTAGACGTCAGCTTAAAAAATCATCTTGTATTTTCTACTCTTTTCATCTGTAAGAGTCTGCAGTAACAATGTATTACATTCTAGCCTTCTAAAAGCTAAACACTTAAAAAACTCCTCAAATGCCATGGTGACAGAAAATCTCTCACATCTCTTATGCATTAAAAGCAAGATATCCGAGTATTCCGTTTCCATGAGAGGAATGCCTTTAACGTCGAACCTAGACCCTAATCAAGGAACCGGAATAGTCTTACTGCGATTGGAATCGTGGATCTTAGCGACAGTTGTGGACTTCACTTTAGGAGCTCGATATTGCATTCTCTTGGTCGATGACTTAGCTCCAGGAACTGTAAAATGTGCTTTTTGCAATGTAAATCAATGGCATAAACGAAGAGATCAAGCATCGACTGAAATATATCAATGCATATCCATGCATGTCAGGACATGGAGGTTCCTTACATTCTAAGGTGAATATTGAAACAATAATTAGCAAAGTAATTTAAACACTTCGAAGTTAATCTTATTTGTGCGGTCAACTGAGAAGACTTAAATACGAATACGAATTAATGAAGAAAATATAGGTTCATGAAGCCTTTAAAATCTTCTGGTTATAACTCTGGCAAATACAAATTTGACTCAGATAACGCGCTGCACGACTAGGATGCAGGAATGTATTGACATCCTCGTACACATGCACTCGTATGTGACCAGTTCAGTGAAAGGGATACCAGTAGTGGATACACAATATCAGTTCAGATATTGCGTGCTGCTAACAGTAAATAATCTTTTCCTAATGGAAGTTCAATGATTTATATTTTTAAATTATATAGGAACGTGGGTTGTCTAGGGGAGGGGTGTTGTCCAAGGCTTCTGCAGAACTCACTGGCATTTTGGTTCAACTCTGGGAATAAATTAGCAATTAGACAGCTTAATTCGATGCACCATTCCCCTCTTAATGTGCCATTAATTTCAACTCTAAAAATTTTTAGGTAGCAGATAGACCGAAGCAAAGTGTTTATTTTTAGTATTTTATTTAAATGTTTCTTTATTTAGAGTTTTTAAACGGTAGCCTTGCGTAGATTAAACGTTTTCGTTTCACATTGACAATTTCTTTCGTTCACTAATTGTTTGAGCTCGAAATGCGTGTTTAATATATTTCCCATTTTCTATTTATTTTGAATGAAATGTTTCCCCTTCTTGTTCACTCCCGTTCCTTGCACGCTCCCGTTCCTTGCACGCTCCCGTTCCTTGCACGCTCCCGTTCCTTGCACGCTCCCGTTTGTCACAATACCCGTCCTTTACCAGTTCTGCCTACGGGATAAGCTATCAGCCTATTAAAGATTAAGGCCATTCTCTGTATTGTCCCATTGCAGCCTAAATTTAGAGTTTTTGTTTAGTAAATTAGTGTTTGAAGTCGTCCTTATCTCTCTCCTGACCTGCAGGTCGTGCCCTGGTGTCTCCTGAGACCCTGACACATGCTTCATTCTTTATATTTTCTCAAAGCCAAGTTTGGTAAAGTACCATATTTTGCTGTCAAGTATTTCGATGGAACTAACCTCAGCAACGCGAGGAAAAAGTTGTAAATTTGCAGACTACGTTTATTCATCAGTTAAAAGTATTACACATAGTATTATTAGTGATCAGGTGTTCACTTCAGCGAGATGGTTTTTTTAAGTTAATTTAAGTTGGTCAATGCTTTTGACACATACATTACGGATATAATATCTCCGATCCTTTCAGATACACTTGACCATTCATTCCAACGCAATGATCACAGTGTACACGAGATATTGCCAGAATTAGTTCCACTTACGAAATTGGTGACTAACTAGGTGTTAGCATTTATTGGTCCATCTCTGTATTAACGACCTCAAATAAAGCTTTTGGAATATGTCTTTATAAAAGAATAAATAGTTCCCGTGTAATCTTCACGGTTTAGATTTGACTAATAAAGACGAATGCGAAATATTTACGACGAATTGTTGTGTCTTAAATGACTCTTTTTCATGGATATATACAAAACTTCAATTCTTTTCTTTATCTACCAATAACACAGCCTAGATAGTATCCATTGAAATTCCACTGTTTAAAAAAAAGAAAATTAAGGGTTTATAAAATAAAAACATTTTTCTGTTCTACCTGTGGTACTATCAGAAATGATAGTCTGACCGGCGTTATTAAATCGATGGTTTATATTGTAATTAATTAGGAATATTAATACAGAAAGAAATTTATTTTCAATCTATTAAGTTTCTTTAGTAATACACACAAAATGGTAGAGTAATGTAGTAGGTATAGCACTCCTATTTTTCAAAGTACAGCAGATAACATTCATGATTCTTTTAATATATGGCGTTCATATATGACCATTGCTCATATTAATAGTTTCATTATTTCGAAATATGATTAGAGGCTCTGTTGAAAACACTTGTGCATTAAAACTATTATAGCACGCACCAAATCTAGATGAATGCCCTACATGTTCATAAAAATTGATAAAATTACTACATATTCATGACAGTTTTACGCCTAGAGTAAAATTAAACAGTTGATATAAGACTTATTCGTCAGCTAAATGTCAAATTAAAGGTGAATCAAAAGTCCAACACTAGGTTAGATAGTTAAATGTGTGTTGTAAAATCCGTAGAGTGTTATGTTCCGTCAGCGCGAGATACTTAAATGTTTGGTGTAAAATCCGAAGAGTTTCTTGACTTCTGTTCAGTAAATTCAATAGAAACAGGTAATTGTGTTGTTCATAATGGCGTGTAATAAATAGGTACTATTTATTTATTTATTTATTTATTTATTTATTTATTTATATTCACATTACGTAGTTTCCGTGGAAGTTCCAGGGTTTAAAAGAAATAAAATTAGGGATTTTTTGGCCTATAGTTGCATTATAAATTTGATTACATTTGACTAATTTGAAATTATTACATATGTAATGGTATTAAAGATTTACGGCAAATTATTGTTTTTAAACAAATATTTTCCATTGATATTTACAGAACTTTCATTTTGTATCTTATCTACCGATAACATGGGCCATGTAAGAGAGGGAGGCTAATGAAGGGGAAGATTTTTTTTATGGTAATCTGGCGGCTTTGGTATCCACAATACAATGCTTGTAATAAATGTATTCCCGTTCTGATTTCGGTCCACTATTTTTCTTAGTAATAGATAGAAAGAATTGGGACGGACACAGAGAGAGAGAGAGAGAGAGAGAGAGAGAGAGAGAGAGAGAGAGAGAGAGAGAGAGAGAGAGAGAGAGAG
>VCRD01001312.1:34030-47112 GCA_006783055.1 Trinorchestia longiramus
GAAGGTAGTGACGCATCTGACTTTGCGATCAAGCAGTGCAGACATTGCACACAGTCCACGCCATCTTGACTGCCATTCATGAATTCAAACTTGAAGATGTTCTATTTTCGAGCCTTCGACATCTGAGAAACAAAATTGCAACCACAAATTAGTTACTTCAGTAACGGTAAAGTTAAAGTAAAGGTTTTAAAAACTTTCAAAATGCACCCAAGCACAAGGAGAGGTTCTAGGAAATTTTAATTCAGGTGAAAAATAAGAAAAATCCTTACATTCTTCCAAGAATTTCATGAAGAAACCATGTCAATTATCTGTACAAAAACTGAAAAGAAATACAATAGAAAACACGATAAATGATTTTTCCAATGAAAACGGTTTGAAACTCTACATTTTGCAGTTTAGTTATGCGCATGTTTTACGAACAAATGTTCTGGATTCATCCGCAAAAATCAGAGTTGTGCAAAAACTGATGCGTTTTTAATCACAGACAAATACGTATAAACAGAATTTCGAGCGATTTTGAATAATAAAATTCGAAACTATTGTATTTACATGGTACGGAATTGCACGCAATAGAATGAAGCTATATGCAAATATTCGTGGGTAGATCAGGAAAATAGGCCAGTTTTTATACAGCTATGATTTTTCGCTAGGAGATCTAAAACTTGATAAAGTGAGCTCAAGTAAACTTGAAAATGTTGCGTTTCTGATTGTTACAAACAAATCTATGATTTACCATGTTGCATAATGCACTTCTGGTCAGCTGTATGAATGAAATATTTTTGGATTAAATTCTAGAAAAGAGGTAAAGCTATACGCTTAATTTTTTTACATTTTCCTGCAATGTTTACAAATTGAATGAAACTCCGCTAGTACATTAACACGTTTGTTGCGATTGCCTAGCCGGTGCAAATCTTTACTTTGTACACATAATCACTAAAAGACTTGGAAAAAATTACAGAACCTAACCTAAGTGACCCACCGGTGGGTCACATCGCAACAAACGTGTTAAAAAGTCCACGCTTCTGTAAGAAAAAATCAGAACAACTAACCCGCCATAATGTCTATTTCCTACATGCAAACCTTAGGACGGTGGAACAGAACACGTTAGAGCTGTTACTTCCTTTGCAAATCGAATTTTCGAGCGATGAACTAAGTTTTATTGATTAGCTTAATTCCATCAACTTTCTAGGTAAACCCTACGAAAACTTTATGAAAGCTTGATCAACTAGATTGTTTTCCATAATGTCCAGAGCAACATCAATGCATTTGCAGGGTTTCACTCATTTTCAAATCGTTAAAAACGTCAAAAAATGCACATCCATACCTGCTAGGAAAAATCTAGGTAACTTTTCCAGAAACAACTTTTATTTTATGTGCAGGGTAATTTTAATGTACTTTTAGCGTTTCATTCAATTTGGAAATATCGAATGAAAAATGTAAAAAATATCCTAAGGATATAGCCTTAAGTTTTTGTACAGAAAGGGTCAGGAAAAATTTATTTTCGATAATGTCTATTTTCTACATGGAAATTTCTGTGTGGTGGATTAGGGAACACGTGATAGATGCGACTTGCTTTGCAATTCGAATTTTCGAGCGAAGAACTAAACTTCATTATTTCACCTACTTCCACGAACTTTCTAGCAGGCTCTTATGACCCATGGGTAATATACCAGACGAAATTTGCACCATTGAAGTTATATTTTCTTGTTTCCAATCGCTAAGTGAATGTTATACAAAGTCTCATAGAATTCCAAAACATTGACCAAAAGGTAAAAGATTTCGTTGGGAGATACCCTGTGCCTTTTTTCAAAAAATTCAACAATCTGAAATCGATAATTACAGGTCAAAATTCTGCACTATAGCATGCATTGAGTAGGAATAAACGAGAAAACAAACTAGCGCAAATTACCGAATAATAAAAATAAGATGCATAATCTTGTAGAGGCACATTTGACTCGTGGATGACATACTAGATGAAATTTTCACCATTCGAGTCATTTTTTCTTGTTTTCAATCGCTAATTCAGTGTTATACAAAGTTTCATAAAATTCAGTAAGAAAACGAAAAGCAGTAACAACTAGTGTACATTAACGAATAATGAACAAAAATGAGATGCATCATCCCACACAGGCTCCTCTGATCTGTGATAAGATACCAGATGAAATTTGATCCATTGCAGTTATTTTTACCTTTTTTCCATTCGCTAAATGAGTGTTTTAAAGTTTCATAGAACTTCAAAATAATTACAAAAAAGTAAGAAATTTCGTAAGGGGATACCCTGTGCATTTGTTCAGAAACTTCAATACACTGAAATCAATTACTGGTCACAGTTTTGCACCATAGCATGTATTGACCAAGAATAAAACAAAAAACAAACGACTTTTGTAAATTAACGAATAAAAGACTAAAGATGCGATGCATCATCCTATACAGGCTCCTATGACCTGTGGATAACATACAAGACAAAATATGCCCCATTAAAGTCTTATTTCCAATCGCTAGCCGAGTGTTTTACAAATTTTCATAGAATTTAGTAAAATAAAACTATACACACAACCTGGTGAAATATAACCAATAATTAAATTATGAAATGCATCATCCAATATAGGCTTACATGACCTATGGATAACATACCAGATGAAATTTGTACCATTGTAATCATTTTTTCTTGTTTCTAATCGCTAATTAAGTGTTATACAATGTTTCAAAGAATTTTAAAATATTGACCAAAAAAGTAAGACATTTCGTAAGGGGATACCCTTTGCATTTTTTCCAAGAAATTCAGAAATCTAAAATCAATTACAGGTGACAGTTCTGCACCATAGCACGTACCGAGTAAGAATAAAACGAAAGATAGAAACTAGTGCAAATAAGCGATCACTTAACAAAGAATTAAATACATCATTTCGAAAATGATCAGTGGGGGAGAAGAGAAAATCCAGTTCAGTCTCACGTATAGAAATAATTTATTATTGTAGGCGAAACGTAGAATCTAGACGTCAAGTGACCGAGTATTCGACTTGAAACTACGTCGGTAGCGCTACGCCAGGTCAAGCCCACTGGCATCCCCGAAAAAGAAGTTTGTAAGCAGTAAGCAAACCAATAGTTACGTTGCTTCTATTTGTAAAGAAAGACTAATATCTCCCGACGGGTCTTAACACGTTGACTCCGATTGCCTGATTGGTGTAAAACTTCACTTTGTACGCATAGTCACTAGAAGGATCTGAAAAAATTACAGAACCTAACCTCAGTGGTACACATGCGTACCACTTCGGAGTCAACGTGTTAATCATACATCTACCAATTAGCAAAGGGGAAGAAACTTATCACGAAATATAGTTTCCTCAGTAGGAAGGTAATGAAGTCGGCAACAATAATTTTACGATTAGCAATTAACAGCAAGGTCGCGAATTGCGATACCTGTTTTCCAACACCATATGCAACACATCTAAACTAGAAGATACGACCCAGATGAGAGAACCTTATGCAACTTCTATATTTATTTATGAAGACAGAGTGGTGGACATCATATCAGTATCTATGTATAACCTCAATTCTAAAGCTGACTGGACACTGCGCTAATTGTCTCTGCAACCCACCTAGAAAAAGTCAGCCGTTGTCTCCCTTGCTGCTGCCAAGCCAGGTCTGGAAGGCCGGCAGATCTAACCCGTAGAAACGAATCTTGTAGTCCCACATCGCCAACCGCAGCCGTTGGCCAGAGGTCGCAGTGAAATTGGTATCCCGTGATGAGAATAACACTGCGACACTAGGGATTCTAAGACTGAAGATGCATTATAAGCTGCTTGACAGTATTTGATGATTACGGGACGGATGCTAGCCGTTAACTGTGGCACACAGTGTAGACATTCACCACGTCTGATTGTGCTTTATAGGAAGTTCACAGTAGGTTAGATTATGAGACACCAGCATTGTGTATTCCTGTCAGATTAACTATTTTGATCTTGTTCTCGCACCGTTTACATTTACGAGTACTCTTAGTACGAGAAATTTTGTACAGTACGAGCCAGGGGATTGAACTTAACTAAACGAACACAAAATTGAATCTGACAATTTGAACGAAAAACAGAAATATTACAATTTTTGGGTTTAACTTACATTATGTAAACTTAACCGAGCAATTGTTTGAACTTTAACACGTTGACTCCGAAGAGGTACGTATGTGTACCACAAAAAAAATTTTACGCCCTTTCCAACTCCACATTTTTTAATTTGGAAGCCTGTCTTTAGTGATGTCTGATTTGGGTTCCCAAATAGTGGCCGGATCCTAAGTAATTTCGAACATCCTTAATGATCCCGAAATCGAAAAAATTTAACCAGGAACACTCTGTTCAGACTATATGAAGTTCGAGCAATATCCAAAGGGTAGTCATTCCCTCGGCGCTCTGGTTTTGCGTGAAGCTAACCAAGCGTCTCCTTTACGGGGCAACTAGAAGAAAGGTTTTAGAAACTGTAGAATTTAAATTTCCGGTATCTCGCACAGTGCACCTCGTGAATAAGCACCTTATCTCGTTCAAGGAAGCACTAACAGACGCAAACATGGGTCTACAAGTACCTGTTCTGTTAACTCTAGAGATACTAGTGAGGGGTTATGAGCTCAATTCCTTGTACATTAACCCATAGGATGACGAGAGCAAAGATACACACTGGATTCCTTCGGAAGAGCCAGTGCAGCACATCTGTGAGAATTTTCAAAAGTTGAGCAATATTAGAGAGGCTTGTTCAGAAACGCAAAACGCAGTTCCTGCATGATCTTATTAACCAAGCAGTTAGTGGGAAAAATAGATATACTCCACTAAAACATGATAAACTTTCGATTGGGGACATCGTACTTCATAAAGTACCTCAACAAAAGAGAACTAACTACGCCACTAAAAGGATAACTGCTCGTACTACTAATCATTTAGGAGAGGTAACCGAAGTAGAGATTCTTGAGGGGAAATGGTGGCATGGTCCGACGTCATGCAACATCTCTGGTACCTCTGTTCTCGTCACCCAGTGTCCTTTCAACTGATACCTAAGTAGCCCGACCAAAAGAGGTCGGACCCAGACACGACCAAAGAGGTCGGAGTAGAGATGCATTCAAAATTGGCCGTGCTAAAATTAATCAATTTAGTGATTCCAACCTAACTTAAGTATAGGTTCACACCGAGCTTTAGTTCTAGTTTTATTTTGGCCTTCTCTAATTTAAGTATTAATTTAAATGAAGCTTTGGGTTAAGCGCAATTTAAGCCTTTCCTAATTTAACACGTTGCCTCCGATTGCCTGAGTGATGTAAAACTTTACTTTGTAAGCATAGTCACTAGAAGAATCTGAAAAAATTACAGAACCTAACCGAGCGGTTAGGTTCTACACATACAGTAGCGGTTGACGTCGGACCGTGCCACCATTTCCCCTCAAGAATCTCTACTTCGGTTACCTCTTCTAAATGATTCGTTGTACGAGCAGTTATCCTTTTAGTCGCGTAGTTAGTTCTCTTTTGTTGAGGTGCTTTATGAAGTACGATGTCCCCAATCGAAAGTTTATCATGTTTTAGTGGAGTATACCTATTTTTCCTACTAACTGCTTGGTTAATAAGATCATGCAGGAACTGCGTTTTGCGTTTCTGAACAAGCCTCTCTAATATTGCTCAACTTTTGAAAATTCTCCCAGATGCGCTGCACTGGCTCTTCCGAAGGAATCCAGTGTGTATCTTTGCTCTCGTCATCCTATGGGTTACTGTACAAGGAATTTAGCTCATAACCCCTCATGAGTATCTCTGGAGTTAACGGAACAGGTACTTGTAGACCCATGTTTGCGTCTGTTAGTGCTTCCTTGAACGAGATAAGGTGCTTATTCACGAGGTGCACTGTGCGAGATACCGGAAATTTAAATTCTACCGTTTCTAAACCTTTTTTCTAGTTGCCCCGTAAAGGAGACACTTGGTTAGCTTCACGCAAAACCAGAGCGCCGAGGGAATGACTACCCTTTGGATAGTGTTCAAACTTTATATAGTCTGAACAGAGCCTTCCTCGTTAAATTTTTTCGATTTCGGGATCATTAAGGATGTTCGAAATTACTTAGGATCCGGCCACTATTTGGGAACCCAAATCAGACATCACTAAAGACAGGCTTCCAAATTCAAAAATGTGGAGTTGGAAAGTGCGTTAAAATTCTTTCACAGACAGGTCCAATGCTAACTTCAGGTTAATTGCTCTACTCCCAAGGCATGTTATACACAAAATCCATACCTATGCTTTTCGTCCTCCACGACGCACGTAAAACGGGCCTAAATGGTCCAAAAAAACAGTCTTTGAACGGTACAGCTGAAGGGTTCACCCTGAAATCTCTGCAAGAGGATTGGTTAACACGTTGCCTCCGATTGCCTGACTGGTGTAAATCTTCACTTTGTACGCATAGTCACTAGAAGGATATGAAAAAATTACAGAACCTAACCTAAGGGGTCCACATACGTACCACTTCGGAGTCAACGTGTTAAGCTTCACTGTTCGTGCATTGCAACCCTTGCAGACAACGTACTCTTTCATGGACTTTCTAACGACTGGAAAAAATGGCATGGGTAATATAAATGCTTTCTAAGTTCTGTCAACACACAATAAACACCAGCATGGGATAACCGTTTATGAATGCCTGAAATAATTAGCCTAGTGAGCACACTGTCTTTGGGAAGAAGAATTGGAAATCTATATTCGCTATGATCTTACCAGCGTTCAAATTTGCTGCCAAATCAACAGCCCTAACTTGTCAACAAACATATTTAACTGTCTAATAAAATTAGGCAGAGCTTAACACGTTGCCTCCGATTGCCTGATTGGTGTAAAACTTCACTTTGTACGCTTAGTCACTAGAACATTGGTTCCCAACCTGGGGGTAAATTACCCCCTGGGGGTAATTTAGCAATTTTCTAGGGGGTAATGGAGGGGTGACAGAAAAATGTTAAGAATTCTGAAAATCAAGAAAGCAAGTGTTGACAAAACACTTGCAAAATGTTGACAAAATTTTGTGAAAGGGGTAACATGCTTAATGTGGCCTGCTAAATTGGGTAACAAGCTGAAAAAGGTTGGGAACCACTGCACTAGAAGGATCTGAAAAAATTACAGAACCTAACCTAAGTGACCCACCGGTGGGTCGCATCGCAACAAACGTGTTAAATAGTCTTCCTCTGACTCATCAGGTATGCACAACAATCTAGAAATTTAGTCCTTTGTTCCTGGTAAATAACATTCCGACAAACAATCTTTTAAAAATTGCCTTTTCAAGTCTCAGCCTTTCAATTATTGGTATTTTAAAGGATGATTTACGTATTTTTGATTTCAATATGTACAAATTTCATGACCTACCTAAACACCAGCTAACTTATGAAAATTTGAGAATCTCTAGAGCGGAGTTAAGTGCTCACTCTGGCACCTTACACCTGATTGGCGGAGGACGGATCGACGTACGAAACCGTAACTTTCGCATCGCCTGTGCTATCCGCATACGATACTGTAGAAGTTAGCAAGCTCTGTTCCCAGACTCGGGCCTTTGGAAATTCGCGGAGACATTCCGGACCCTCATGAAAGTTGTTCAGGCGCAGCTGTTTCCTGCTTAGCGAGCGGGTAATGCAGTCTGCAGGGTTTTCAATACTCGGCACTCAAGAGAACGAGACCGGAATATCAGCACAGAGCTTACACATATGTTCAAGACGGTTCTTAACAAATGCACCTAGTCTTTGCATTTCTCTAGACGAGTGAGAAGAGTTCAGTCAGTTAAGCGACACGAGACTATCTGAATACGAGCTCAGATTTGAAATTTACGGGAATGACACTCATTACCCGATAGCTCGTTGATTGTATCATGAAGCACCTCCACTCCAAGAGCAACAGCGTGACACTCTAGAATAGAATGAGGCTATAGGAACGAACCTTCCGGCCCATTCTTGGGTCGGATAATTACTTCGATAATTATTCGGTTGTTTACCCAAGTCCCAAGCCGTATTTCTAGCCGCGTCAACCATGTAGGCAGCGGGATTCGAACCCGGGTCTTTCCGCTCGCAAGCAGATTCGCTCACCAGTCGACCAAGCTGGTAGAGATGGGACGCTTTCGGTTTTAAGCAGACTATTTACGAAGCGGTTTTTGGCCAAAAGAAAACTGACTTTACCGCTAATCGGGTCTCTAATGAACACTACCATACCATACATCAACTGACTTTCGTTGGTGAACGCAATTAACTCGTAATTGCCGTTTCTGGGCCCAACTGTCCAACATATTTTTATATCCTCTCATTTGTTTACTTTAGTTATTTTCGACCATTCTTGCTGGAGGATCTGAGGTAAGATATCATCCCAGCCTCTCTCCATGTCGACCTGCATCTTATGAGCAAATATTCTAGCTCTGTTTAGGACACGCCTACTAACTTGCAACAAATCATAATTCGAAGTTATGGAAGACATTACTTTCCTTTTAGTATTGCCACTGCTACTCAGCTTCATTTTAGGGGCAAAAATTTCATCCTTTGATCGATCCCACTACAAACCGGAAAACTTTACCAGCTCCGGAGCTTTCATCTCGCACCCCGTGTTTATTTCTTCCTGTAAGGTGGAAGAGTTCGTGTGAAACTGTTGAGAACATTGTTATGGCTCTAAATTTTCGAGGTCTCACCAAATGCCTAACACAGATAGTCAGAGCTGTCTGACGAAACAGACAAATTGTCCATGTAAGCCAAACAGTACATCAACTTTTACAGGTTACGGATTTCAACCACATCAGCGTCCCTCTTTTGTATAAGAATGAAAAACAAGGCAAGCATTAAGATAGTTGGAGAGGATCAATCAGAACGGGAGGCGCAGATTTTTGTATGCTACTATCCTGAAATCGGAACCGGTTACATTCCTGTACCAGAGAAACATCAATTTCATGTGATCCTCCTCTGACAGAGCAGATCAAAAGAGTTTTTCTATCAATAGTTAGAAGATACTTGTCAAAGCGTAATAATACTAAAGAGCTTGACAACTTTAAGATTCGATTCGCTATGCATTTACCGATTTTGTGACAAGGTTAGAGATCTAAAAAGATCTTTGTCGTATAGATTAGACAAGTACGCAATTCTACATTTTGTGCGCTCCCGTTCAGGCTTGAACACCCCCACATGCTGCAAAAAACTGCGAGATTGGTTGGTTTTCATGAATTCTAAAATATTTCCCACACTTTCAATCACTCCCTCCTCGACCTGATCCTTTACGACTATCATACATGCTTAAATATTGAGGCTTACGCTTCAAACGTGAAAGATTAGATTTCAGTACTTGCTTAGCGAGATTGAAATTTTTACCAAGCAAATGGCATGTTTTATAATTCCAGAGCAGAGGCATAGACAATCTCCCGTCATGATCACGACCGGTAGTGTCTAACAAATTGAACTAGCTTTACACCTCTTTCAACGTTAACGTCCTCATAATTAACGCTTTCATAATTAAGACTGGCGAAATCGTAAGCAGTAGCTGGTTCACCGAACCCAGAATCCAGGGCAGAACTGGAAATGTTTCTGTTCAGGTATAAAAATGTCTCGCAAGTCACCCGACACAAGCCTTTAATACTCCGAGGCTATGCTTCTCGAAAGGGCTTCCCGTCTTCGTGTAAGCCGCTGTAGGAGCCACTGGGTCTGCTGCCTTAGCTTCTGGTAGGAATGTTAACACGTTGCCTCCGATTGCCTGGCCGGTGTAAATCTTCACTTTGTACGCATAGTCACTAGAAGGATCTGAAAAAATTACAGAACCTATCCTAAGTGGTCCACATACGTACCACTTCGGACGTGTTAAAAATGTGAGTCCAGAAGTAATTGGGACTCGCTGCACAATTCATCGACAAGTATTAGCTACCAAGACGTTGCCTGAACCATTCAAAGAAGCGCTCAACCGAGTGATTAAAGCCTTAAATGTCGTTAAAACAAGGTCACTTGCAACACGGCTTTTCAAAGTTTTATGTGAAGATTTGGGTTCAACCCATGAAGCACTATTGTGTCACACAGAGGTAAGGTGGCTCTCGAAAGAAAAGGCGTTGAAGAAATTCTTTGAATTGAGAGGAGAGCTGCAAATATTTCTCGATTCTCAAAATACTAGCGAATATGAATCATTGTTTACGGATGAATTTACGTTGTACAAATTGGCATACATGGTCGACATTTTTGAGATATTTAATAGTATTAATACACGATTACAGGGTAAAGAAAGTACGATAATATCTTTGTCTGAAAATATATGGTCTCTCAAAATGAAATCGGAACTCTGGATCAACAAAATGAATCAAAATAAATTATACATGTTCCCAACACTTGCCTAACT
Source organism: Trinorchestia longiramus (assembly GCA_006783055.1). Taxonomy (NCBI): domain Eukaryota; kingdom Metazoa; phylum Arthropoda; class Malacostraca; order Amphipoda; family Talitridae; genus Trinorchestia; species Trinorchestia longiramus. Next base: position 44,368 of record VCRD01001312.1, read on the forward strand.
TGTTGAAGAAGCGGCAAATAAAATTGACATCGAAGACTTGTATGACTTGATACAAGAAAATTTGAAAAATCTTACTGTTCAAATAAGAAAATATTTTCCTGATGAATGTTCCAAATTTTTCTCCCTTACAATCAACCCTTTCAATGCCAGTGTATCTGATGTCCCTGAAGCAGCAGAAGAATAGTTCATCGACTTAAAAAACAGTTTTGAAGCTAAATCATGGTTTGGTGAACTGCAATTACAAGAATTTTGGCCAAAAAATTTCCAAAAATTCCCAGTAATATCAGAAATCGCAATAAGGAATTTATTGACGTTCCCAACCACTTACTTATGTGAAACAGCATTCTCCCAACTTCTCATCATTAAAAACAAGTACCGAAATAAATTAGCCGTGGAAGACGACTTGAGGTGTGTCACATCGACAACGGAGCCCAGGATAGAATTGCTAGCTAAAAAAACTACAATACCAGCCGTTTCATTAAGGTCAGTTCATAACCATACTTTACATAACGGTGTAAAATTTGTGTGTTCGAATAATTTGGAATTGATTTGCAATTAATAAATGTTTTGCAGGAGCTTTGATATTTTTTATGAATAAATTTTAAAATAATCATATGTATATTTACGGAATGTACAGTTACTTCACGAGTAAATCGCAATATATGACAGTTTGTTATACAAAAAATAAATGTATATAAGATATTTTAAGGATTGGGGTCGCTTCCTGATTGCTTTTTCTAAAATGGGTCACTATATTTGAGAGGTTGGGAACCACTGTTATATATAAAAATTATTCTAAACTTTAAAGCTGTGATTATTGTGAACCAATAAAATCAATGATTACTTTAATTTAACCTTTAAACCTTGAAATTTTATTATTAGCAAAACTTCAAAACTGTTTATGTTAAAGCGCTTCTTAAGCAGCCAAGTTTCCTTGGTCATTCTAAATCGACGCACTGACCCAATGATATAATTCTCCTTATTCCTGACCATTGTTTACAGTACACCAATCCCTGGCGAGGTATACGCTTCTTAATTGTAAAGAGTTTCATAGGAAAAGTAGTGTCTCATAAAGAGACGTGACTATTTTGAAAATCAATTCATTGCTTTCTCAATTTTTTATTTTATTTTTGCCTTCAATCATAATGTCCTACTGCTAAAAGCAACGATGAAAATTGTCCATTCAGCCTCACATAACTATTTACAATTTATTTTTCACTCTTTTTCAATTTAGGGGACAATCTAAGTCTGAGTGTCATCAATTCATGAGTTTCAATACTCGCTATCAACTACGATTGATACCTACGCGAATGAGGAGGACGTATCCAGGTGTCGAAAGAAACAGTAGAACAGCCGCAAAACTCTAGTTTTGCGATTGCTTCCTGGGTTTTCAAAGCAAGTGTGCCACCGGGAAAAGTTAAAGATGGAGTGATATCCTACTATGTTTCATGACACAGAAAAAGAACGTGAGGAAGATCTTTTAGATTGGGTTGTGTGTGCATTAGATATTGATGAAAGTGCTATGGAGGACGAGCAGGATGGGGAATGGAAAACTGCAAGAATTTCTCGGAAGGGGAAAGAAAAACCAGTTGAAGAAAATGAGATCCAGGAAGGAGAAAAGAAGAAGATGCACACAAGTAAAGACGGTGCAGAATGTAATGAGAAAAAGAGATCCAGTGACAGTTTGTACCCTTCAAGGATGAACATAAACTCGAGTTTTGATAGAGCATATGCTAGCACTAATGTGCAATCAAACTCCGGGAAAGAAAAAGGAGAAAAAGTCAGAGTATTCAAGCCAAATTTGGGCTTCAATGTAACAAAGACCATGCGATCAGAAGACAGCAGAGTGATTCTGGTGCGCCCAATTGGAGTGGAAGTTTGCACCTTTACTACCAACCCAGTGGCATTAGCACAAGGCATTGGTGAGTCCCCATCTAAAGTAATACAGAAGAGCCACATTCGAGTAAATAAACGGGGTAATTTAGTTGCCTTTGAACTACAGGAATCAACAATTGAAAAACTGACATCTTTTTAGCAGTGAAAAGGCTGGGCAAGTGGACTGTAAACTGTTCTCAACCTGTTTCCCAGCTGCAGTCATGGGTGTCATCAAGGGAATCCGTCGAAGTGTAAATATGGAAGATGTCAAGGCATCTGCAGAGTGTGGAAGCAGTGAATTGCTCTCTGTACGTCGCCTGCCCCGGTACAGTAGAGGCAAAAGAGAAAAGTCATCGACTGTCAAGCTAGGCTTTTCAGGAACTCAATGTCCCTCACACATATATGTGGGATTTACCAGATACGTAGTATTCTCTTTCAATGCTCCTCCTCGCCGCTGTTACCGCTTCTAAAGATTGGAACACGTCGCAGTGAACTGCAATTCAACTCGCTGCCTGGTGTGCTCTGGCTCACATGCAAACAATGAGTGCACTGCCGAACCAGGACAGGAAAAATGTACAAACTGCCATCTGAACCGTATAGCAAGCTCTAAAGAGTGCCTAGCTATGAGAAATACAATGAGCTTCAATCTGGGGAGGAGGGACTAGGGGGGAGGGATCACAATGATTCATTTCAACAACTATTCATACATGGGCGATATTACTGCAGTTTAAATTCAGTACGTAAAGATAAGAACTTCTTTTTTGCTGTGAAAACCAAGTAATGAATATAGAAACTGGAAATAGAATGTACTATCTGAATTTACTGGCAAAAATAAAATTGTACTCTGGACAAACTGTCTGATTTTTATAC